>PNEQ01133438.1:0-32894 GCA_003012365.1 Medauroidea extradentata | reverse complement strand
GAGGTTGGAGAACAGAGACCCGCCGAGATAATTCGAGAAGAAGGAGGGTGGGGTATATAAGGGGGAGCTGCAGCAGGAGCGAGAGAGTTTTTGCTGGCAGGTGCCTAGTGTGATCTGAAGTGATAGTGACAAGTATTGGATTGCGACGACTGTTCAAGGGCGTCCAGCGAGTGGGACCGCAGCAAGTAGGAGGAAGAAGTTGATTCAAGGTCAGAAAGATTCTGCGGTATTATTTCTTTGGGTCCACCATTGCGAGTGACTAGTAACCTTTCCATGTACAGAGAACTTATGTAGATGTATTTTTTTTCTTTTGTGTAAATAGTAGTTACTTGTTCTGTTTGACATTTATTGTGGTAAATCATTGTAGGTATAGGTTATTTTTGTATGTGCAGTTGTAAATAAACTAGGTTAGCTTTATTTTCTTTATTTTATCAAAGACCTCCATCCCAAAACGTACCTAGCCCGCAAGTTTGTAACAATATGATATTTTCGTCGCCATACTTAACTGCAGTGTACGCCTTATCCAGAGCTTCAACCTCCCGATAAAATAGCCAGAAATTTATCCTTTAGTTAGGCCTACCTAGAGTTCGTAAGACGCAGTTTGTCGTCTACCTAGGAGATAAAATTTACCCAGATGTTGCCCAGAGGTGGTAAGACCGGCCGTAAAATAACTTTTCATCAGGGGGTCGAGTCTCGAGTTGTTACGAGATTATTTCGAATTTGCGAATTTCACTTACTAAACTTCGAAACCTTTATCTCACTATGGCAGAATGGTATTCTTGAGTTGAAATTCCGAAGTGCGGAATCTTAGTGCGAGATCTTCCTCAGTTTAGAACTTCCGGTTACACTACCGTGGCAGAAATCTGTGTGTGTAAAGAAAGCTCTACTTGTATGACGCACTGAACGCATCCTCTGGTGGAAAAAATCGTCTGTTCTGTGGTCGCGCGCAATATTCGCACGCGTATGAACGGAATCATAAAGAAAATATATATAATTAACAAGCAACGTGTTTTGTAATGCAATATTATTGCGTACAAATAGTTACAAAGTCTTTATCAAGAGACATTTAAATTGCAAGTCATTTTATTAGAAATTCAGGACACTGCTGCCATCTTCCTTGTATATTACGAACACAACGACGTTGCCTTTTTTTAACGAGCACGGCTGTTTGCAAAGCTTAAATTTGCTACGTAAGATTGTTTTTGTATTGCACACTTCTCGTAGTTACTTAAATTTAAGTCACCACAAAAGGAGAAATAACTAAGAATTGGTTTATTGGTTATTTCTTGAGCGGAATTTTCTATACAAAATTTGGGGTAGTAAAATCACAGTAGGTCTACATAGTATGGAACTTCGAATAATTACGTTACAACGATTAAAAAATATTTAAATTCGTTGATAAAAAAATTGCAAATGAGTAAAGAATTTGCTACATAAAAAAACGATAGGAAGGTGAAGCGCCTCGAACCTATTTTCAAAAATACTCCGCACAGAGTAGTTAGCCAAGCGCCATTACCATTACGCTATAGTACCACTCATACCTTATTTCTCATTATACATATAATACTGTTCTTTGCATACATGTAATGTTAAATACATGTTTCATGATAAAATTAATGAGTTGTTGCGATCGTGTATTATAAAATGAACAAACAAAGTATTAACATAATTTAAAAATACACGCGGGCACTCTGCAGTACTTATTGCTTTATTTCGTCTGTTTGAAAGAGTAAGGTTGTAGAAATACACGGTAAAAGTGTCATGGCTGCCGTCTTCAATGCGTTGCGGAATCGCATCTCACGACTCCAAGAGCATGTGAGATTTTTCCGCATGGAATAATTTCATTTCGAAGTTATTTTCACTCAAGAATAGCAAAATGGAATAATCTCGCATCATTTCATAAATTGGCTCCCAGGAAACTCTGCCTCTGATTCTAATAGTCAAAACTGTTATGAAATTAATTGCTACTGTGAACATTTACACCTTCCACACCATTCCGGTAAACATAACCAACCCCTCCCTGTCACAGTCACCAGTTCTTCCTGCAGACCTTTCCACTCCCTCACTGTCCTCTCAAACATAGATTGTCTACTTATCTCAGTTTCCCTCGAAACCCTCAAGAGTCTTTTCACTGTTCATCTCCCCTTAAATGTTACCTTAGTTAGCTTGTAGAGCAAAGTAAACTTCCTCACCCACCCTCATAATTCATCAACTTGTATATCCAGACCAGTCATTCCATTCTTTCCTCAAATAATTGATGACATAGAGGAACCTCTACAACATTTATTAATTTATTTTCATTTCACGCGAGAGACTTGGTTACCTTGAGCAAAATGCTCACCAAGTGTAGGGCTCGTCAGAGAGTTGCATGAGATAAACCTACAATGTTTGCAGGTATGTACATTACATTACAAGGTAGGTCTACAAAATATTTACAAATATAGCACAATATTTATGCATACAGACTATATAAGGAGTAAAGTAACACATTGTACTACATTGTTATTAATTGTAGCAATTTATACACAATGTGCTAGTGTAGGGCTAGCCAGAAGATGACAAAACTTCCAATTACACTATTTTGATAGTATTTTACATTCAAAGTATCAGGAATAGCAATAAACGCGAGAGAAAGGAGATGTTCGTTCACACTAGTACACACATTTAGAGTAGTCAGTAGCAAGTAGTTATGTACGTACATACATATAAATACTTTCCCAAATATACATTTACAATACTGTTTTACATTAACATTAGTATGTACAAAACCATACTCTAGCTAGATTTGTAGTAGTTGACAGATATTTTAAATGCACTGTACAGTATCTAGATTACAGTAGTTTTATCGTGATGTGTTAGCGCAGTGATTAGTATGCACGTCTCCCACCAAGGTGACCCAGGTTCGATTCCTGATGGGGTCTGCCGTAGGCTTTTGCATTTGAGAATTGTGCCAGACAACGCTGCTTTCAACGTTTTTTTCTCCGGGATTACACATTTTCTACGTCCCTTCATTCAGGCACTGCTTCTCGTTTTACCCTCATTGACTTTGGAGACACAATGTCTTTACCATCTTCTGTGTATTCTACAGCTTTGCCTGATCACTGTGCAGGGAGCATGGGTCACGACTACCTGGATGCAGACAGCCCTGGGGTTAGATAATCTGGCCAGGAAACTCCCATATGCAGCTCCCAGGCTCAGGCTGAGAGAGTATGGACGAAGATATTTTGTAATCAGGTGTCAGCCGTGGGGGGGGGGGGGGGGGGGGCTGGGTTATTACTGTGCTGAGTCACCTGCCTGCTCTAGAGTGGGTGACCTGCACTGCAGTGCATTATGTGACACAATGCTGAATGAAGATATATGTCCCTCCCTACACCATATCAGAGTGGTGGAGCCTCACAGGTTGTCAGTGATACGAGCCTACTGATACTTACCTGGCAATAAAAAAATTACGTCAGTGGATTTCCAAGTTAATAATGTTGTGATTCTTCATGAAAAATAACAAACACAGTGAAATTTCTTCAATCACATACTTTTACTTCCACAAGCAACCCAACTTCTCTCTCCGAGCGACGCCATTTTCTACATACTCTTCCGTTACACTAAGGTGCTACCAACCTGCTTTCACCAAAAATACCGACACAACAAAAATATCTTTATTGTTTACAACACCTCCCCTCAATAAAATATTTTTAAGAAAAAAACAATCTTTTCCTGAATTTTACAAACAATACACCACCAAGAGGCTTAGTAAAAATTTCTCCAAGTTGATCACTAGTATTGACATAGTCCAACTTGATAATGTTTTCCAACAATTTTTCTTTAACAAAATATATCTTAATTTTAAGATGTTTGACTCTAGAGTTATCAGTGGCCATATGTGCAAGTTTTATAGTGGACTGGTTATCCTCAAACAAAGTGATGGGACTAACTTCTACTTTAAAGTCATGCAACAAATCTTTCAACCAACATGCCTCACTGGTAGCTTGACTGAGGGCAACAAACTCTGCCTCAGTAGATGGCAAGGCCACTGATTGTTGTTTTTTAGAAAACCAAATAACAGTACAACCAAAAACCTTAAAGCAACAACCAGTTGTAGATTTACAGTCATCACTTCCTCCCCAGTCACTGTCAACATAGCCTACTACATCATCATTCTTGTTTCCATAGTAAGTTAAACACATATCTAATGCACCTTTGATGTACCTCAGAACATTTAACAATAATTTATACAATAGCATGCTTGCGCAACCCTGGTATCTACTCAAGATCGTAACAACAGCACACAAATCAGGTCTTGACCCCATTGCAGCATACATTAAAGACCCAACCAATTTTCTGCATTTTGACTCAATTTCCTCATTTTCTGAACACTCCTTCTTTAACTGCTCAAATTTGAAATTTTTGTCAGTGGGCAAGGACAGAGGTTTGCATTCTGACATACCATGTAACTATAACAGATTCTGCAAATATTGTTTTTTACTAATGGTAGTGCAACTGCTAGCCAGGTCCTGCTTTACATCAATAGCTAGTAACCTTTTGATACAATCCATCTCTTTCATTTTGAAAGTACCACACAGCACTTTTCTAAGGTGAAACAACTCATTTTCACAATTACCAAAATACAAAATATCATCCACATACAATAACAAAAATGTTCTTTTGTTGAATGTACACTTAGAATAGACACAAGCATCTTTGTCAGAACGAACAAAACCTAATGATAACATAACCTTGTCAAACTTACAGTTCCAACAACTTGGTGCTGTTTTAAGCCCATAAATTGACTTATTTAGTTTACCAACAGAATACTCTGAATTTGCACCCTCTGGTAATTTCAAGTAAAGTTCCTCATCAATCTCACTATTCAGAAATGCACTACATACATCCATTTGCTGCACAGGTAAATTCGATTTAGTGGCAACACTCATAAAAACCCTGAAAGTTTTAAGTTTTGCGACAGGGGCATACAAGTTGTTAATGTCACATTCTTGTTCAAATCCCCTTGCCACCAGTCTTGCCTTGTATTTTGTTTCACCAGCCTCCGTCATTTTCTTCATGAACACCCACTTTGACCTGACCACTTCTTTTCCTTCTGGCACCTTTGGTACAGCGGTCCAAGTGTTATTGTCGTGTAACTGTCGAAGCTCGGACTCTATTGCACCCTCCCAGCATTTTGAATCTTTCATGTTCATAGCTTCTTTGTAATTCTTGGGTAGTTCATCAGTAGTTGCGAACCCAAAATCATACTCTGAGCACCAAGCTGGTTTTTTTTACTCTCCGTCCACTTGCTGTTTTAGGTAGTTGATTATCAGTGGTTTCTTTGCTTGCTGATCCAGTTTGTTTCTCCATCCTTTGGTCTCCCTCAGTTACTTCAACCTCAAAACCTCTAAAAGGAGAAGATGACCCTTCACTTTGTGCTTCCTCCTTTTCCTCTTCAGTACTGGAATTCTGATTAATTTCTACGCCTTCTGGGGTCAGGTCTAGCCCAATCACTTCAACATTTTTCTCTTCAAATTCTGTCTGTGCTTCATGTTCTTTTTGCCTCACAAACACCACATCTCTTCTTATCTCAACTTTCTTCTTGCCTTCGAAGTAAATTCTATATTCTTTTGAGTCTTCATATCCGACAAATATTCCTTTTTCTCCTTTCGGATCCCACTTAAGTCTTTTTTCTTTTGGAATATGAACAAACACTTCCATTCCAAACACGTGTGTTAGCTTAGTCAAATCATAACGTTTCCTCTCCCAAACTTGGTATGGTGTCTTATCCTTTTCTCGAGCATTTGAAGTTCTATTTAACACATACACAGCTGTATTTATCGCCTCTGCCCACAGCTGTTTGCTAAGCTCTTACCCACTGAGCATAGATCTTGCAGCTTCCACTAAGGTGCGAATGTCCCTTTCTGCTTTTCCATTCGGTTCCAGTGTGTAGGGTATTGTTGTTTCATGGTGAATCCCGTGGCTCTCTAGCAACTCTTTCATTTCCTGATTCACGAATTCTCCACCATTATCTCTTCGAAGCACTTTCATTTTATGACCTGTAGCTCTTTCAGAAAATTTTATGTAGTGTTTCAACTTCTGGGATACTTTAAATTTATTTTTTAGGAAGTACACTTGCCGGAAATTTGTGTAGTCATCTTTCAGTAGCAAAAAGTACCTAGACCCACCAACAGACTCCACTTCCATTGGCCCACAAAAATCAGCATGTACTAATTGCAATGGAGCATCAGTGTGTTGTTTACTTTCACCAAATGGCAATCTCTTCATTTTGCCCTTCAGACATGCTACACATGGCTCATTGTTGCTTGAGTACACTACATTATTTTTATTCAAAACACTCATTACATAATCCAGATTTTGATGACATAGACTTTCATGCCACTCTCCTAATGAACGTACAGCCGCTAAGCAACTTTGTCCCATTATGAAGTTCAGAATATATAAATTACCCTCATTTTTTGCTGTAGCACAAATCTGGCTATCTTTATACACATTACACTGATCTACAGACATTTTAATGACTTGACCCTTTTCAATAGCACTTGATACTGAAATAAATTCATTTTCAGTTCAGGAACCCACAAAACATTGTTTAAAGTACTTTGAACATAATTTTGTCCATTGTACACTTTCACCTTTATATGTCCTACACCTTGCACATGAAGATTACGACCATCGCCAACCACGACACATCTATTTGGTACAGGTGTAAAGTTTCAGAAAAGGCCACGTTCAAACGTCATATGTTCATTTGCACCACTGTCCATTATCCAAGAGATGGACCGTTCATGGTCCTTAACACAATTTAGACCTATATTAAACAAAGCACTTTCAGACATTACAAATGCATTTTCAACTTTAGACAGATTCCTTTCTTTGCACTGAGACTTCAAATGCCCTCTTTTGCCACATTCATGGCATTTTCGCAGATCTTTATCCCCTCTGCACTGGTTTGCTAAATGGCCAGGGCAGCCACACTTGAAGCACTTTATTCCTCCAGCTTTCTTCATGTCTGTGTTCTTCTTATGTGATCCTGCTACCATAGCCCCGTCCTCATCTTTGATTTTTGACCTCAACCTTTCTTCCTCTACTAGAAGTCGTGCCACAAGGTCATAAAATTTTTGTTTACTAGGTTCCACTGATTCCCATGCTGTCACGAAGTGACCATATCTTTCTGGTAGTGACATTAGTATCTTCGTGATTGTAAACTGTTCAGACACTTCTTCCCCTGCCTGTTTGAGCAAATGACACATTTCTTGAATTTTAGACAAGTATGTGGACATGTCATAACCCTCCTCATACCTAAACTGAAAAAAACGTTGTTGCAGTAAGTGTACACTTGTACTTAATTGTTGCTCGTACACACTGAGAAGCTTTCTCCACATTTCGGCTGCAGTAGTGCAGGTCAATATGTGCATCATAGCAGCCTCACTCAAATGTATAACAATGACACTTTGAGCCTTTGCATCTTTTTTTGCCACTCGCCTGCACTCGTTTCTGGTTTAGCTTCGGTTCCATCCACGACTGAAAATAGATTCATCCCTCGTAGCAACACAGACACCTGAAACTTCCACAAGCTCCAGTTCTTCTGCCCCTCCAGCTTTATCGCCCCCACGGTATTCGTCACTAGTTGCTCCATTTTTCCCCGGAGTCAACAATCACAGACGATAAAGGCTGTTGACGAAGAAACGACTGAAGGTGTACAACTTCCCGACGCCGACACTCCACAGCAGCTTTTCACGCCGTCATCACTAGTTGCTCCATTTTTCCCCGGAGTCAACAAACACAGACGATAAACACCAAGACCAACTGCCGACATCTAATCAAAGGTTACTGTGGTGTGATCGATGGACTCCTATCTAATTCTGGCTTTTGTAACAGAACACTAGCAGTAAACAATAGTTTGTATTTATTTCACCTTTATCAGCAGAGGACAGCGATATCCTTACTTGTGGGAAAATAACATTGTAATCTTCAAAGACTCTTACTTGTAACAAGATATCCCTGCGATGATCATTGAGATGTAACTTATACTTAGCTATCTAAAAATGATTGTGGTGTGTAACTGAGTCAGAGGGCCAAAAAATTAAAACGGAGAAAAAAGAGCGTTTTCAAGTTGTGGTGAAAAAAATTATGGTACAATTTGCCATTATCGGCAGCTTGGTATTGTTTATGGTACAAAGCATGAAAATACGGTACAAAACGATAATTATGGTACGATCTAGCAACACTGCTATTAAGCGAATAAAAGAGATCATGGTATCCATAGATGTGTTAGTACACTATGACCAAAGTTTTCTTTTAAAAGTTGTGTGTGATGTCTCTCAATACGGTATTGGTGCCGTTTTGGCACAAGTGTACCCGGACAAAATGGAGCGACCAATGGCATTTGCTTCACGCACACTGAAAAAGGCTGAAATTAATTATTCCCAAATTGAAAAAGAAAGTTTGGTATTAGTGTTTGAAATCAAATTTTTTTATCAGTATTTATATCTTTGTGAGCCTGCTGCACGGATAAACCTTATTAACCAGCATTACGTCAAACATACTGAAGTCCTCATAGCAGGGTTCAATTACGTTAAATAGTATTTTGTTTAATGCTGTTTTAATCCTATGTGCATATTTGAAAAGTTAACATTGAATGGTAACAAGGGGGCATGTTTCAAGTAAGGCAAACTAAATTTATAACTTGCAAAACCACAAAATAAACTTTTATATGCCTCTGATACTACGCAGGCTACTATACAACATACAACATAATAAATTGCATGATACAACATACGCACTAACAAATAATATATCCGTATTATAATACAATCAAGATATAGGCAACATTGTTGAAAGTTATTTTCTTTCGTGATCTCACTAAAAGTCCGGATCGCATTTGTGTGTAGTTCGTGTATATGGGAGGAGGGCCAGCCAAAAAAACTTGTAAAAGGCTTGCAGTATTGAGCACTCGTTAATCGGTTACGTAATGTAGAGTTAAAGTGATGAGTGGCAGTTTCTTCTTAAAAGGAACAGAAATAATATGGATAGACAGAACTCACAGTTTTCCGCTAACACACACGACGAAGCTGAGCCGATTTCCTTTGCTGGAAATCCTCATATACTCGCAGTCAAATTTGTAGCATTGGACGATTCCCTGCACCTCCAACAGTGCTGGGCTAATTATTCCATATGCTGCAGAATATTCCCAGGGTATCCGCTGCTCCCCTGGACACGTATTTCATCAAGTTACTTTCCATAAAGTATACTAACAACAGCGCACCCCTTGTCGATAACTTTTTGTCATTCACGGTTCCACAGTTCATGCCAGAGTGTTCGCCACTCGGGTCCCGTCAAAAACACACTGCCCTCTCCTCCCCCCTACTCTCACTCGCCACCAGTTGTCTTGGCCGCCCCTCTCCCCTCTATCCCCTTCACAGTCTTACAGTCTCAACATCGATCAATACTTTGCCCATAGGCGCGCACTTTAAAAGTTGTTTAAAAAAACACAACACTTTAAAACTAATACTTTTAAAACAGCAAAATTTTGCATGACTAGACATTATATCAAAAAGTAATACTTTAAGAGATCATTGAGTATCAGGAATTCACCCCGTGAACTGTACAACTTAAGTATTACCACTAAGTACAATATTATTACACACACATAAAACATATTAAAACCAACGAATATATGGAGAACAAAATGAGGTAATTTTGTGGTGTACCAGTTAGCTCCCAAATTCTATCACTAAACATATATTTATATTTTATAAATATACTAATGTGACTTAAATATCACATTTGCATAGTGTAACAGATTTCACTTAAGGGCATACTAATTTGATCAGCACATTTTTAATAACAATACTATTAATACTATCAAAGCCAAATGTGTATTTTGGTTTTAATGATATGATGATGTTTGCTAGTTCTTGTAATGATATTACAGATAACAATGTCATTTTATTTTTTACTCTCTTTTTGCTCTGTTAATTTACTCTTTCTAGTGTAAATGTGAAAGTTAATGTTATTAATCAGTGATGAAAGACTTTTAATTTCAGAGAAAGACTATAGTAATTTTATTAAATTATAAAAGCCCCTTAGGTCTTTGATAACCTGATGATCAAAATTTGACTTAATTTTAGTAAGCATAATTTTGTATGGAATTTTAATTGCTATAACTTTAGCTATGCTATGACAAAGTACTGAAATATTAAGCAGACTATACAGTTGAGAAATTTTAACCAGTATCACCGGAGTTTGCTTGCTCCTAGCATAGAGAGTTTTTCAAATTCCTCTGATTATTATTTGAAGTGACGCTATCAGCAGCGTCCTTTTAGCTTCTTCCCGACTCCCACGCGAGCGAGATGTATACAGCAGGCGATTTTCTGTGACGCCTGTTCCTGCCGCCGTCGTTATTTTAGGGACTCGAGGGAACCCAGTCATAAAATAGGGAGCTAGACAATCAAAAGTATTAAGCCATTTTAAGAAGAGGCCGTGTTTCGTCCAGTTTTTTTCTGAAAGTTTGTAGTGAGCATCAAGCCATCGTGGGATACGAACTGGAAGACTGACGCTTACTATCTCTATTTGTTTATCCCTGTCCTGTGGCTTAATTTTCTTTTGTTGAATTGAAAATGTGTAAAATTTATAAAAGTTTTAAGCCTCCGGGACTGTTTGAACTATTTTTGTGCCATGCTTCTTATTTTGACCAAATTTGCCTCAGGAAGTGTCTAAATGTTATCTGAACTATTTGGAACTTCTACTAACAAATTGCGAGACTGAATTTAATGGTGATCTGTCACCCTGTAGCCTATCCAGTGGTCCTTTGTGTAGTTTCTCATGCCTACCACTGGATTAACTAGCCGAGCAAACTCATTAGTTTTTTAGCTGAATTTCGAACCTACTAATTTTATTTTATAACTCCAGAACACGTAATTGATGTATGTGACGTTTGATATTTTTTGGAAGTGTATAGAGTAGGTCAGTGATATGTGTGGAGAGAGTAATTTTTCATACTAAATACCACAGCAGCCTGTATTGGGATAGCACCTATTTCCTTTTCTTTGCATTCAAATTCACCTTAAATAAATCAGGATTATCTTAATTCCAATAGTTTTTAATGAGTGTTGCCGTCTCAGTGTCTTTTGGTAATTTTTATATTTTTATATATTTTTTGGTAAATTTTATATATTTTTTGCAAGTGCTATATGTGTATGTGTCACGTGGCTAACGTGCACGTAAGGTTTGTTGTGTCACATGCATCTGAATTAGTTTCCACATACCAGCGTTCCACACTATCATCTCTAGTACACATTACACAACCACATACATTTACCATCACATCATCATTACACCACGAGATTCTTGAGGGTCTGTATTTGTTACAGAAGTATTTATGCATCCAAGTGGTTTATTTCATTTATATATTCACTTGAATTAGGATTTATTGAACAATTATTTGCTATTGTTTCTGCCTTTTGATGCCATCTGGCATTACCATCGAGCCCTTGTTGCCCTCGCCTGCCACTGCTGCCACCTAAGGTATGTCACAACATTCCAACATACTCTTGTGGCCACCCAGCCATACCAGAGGCCACGAGCACCTGCAGCCATCCTTAATACCACCCAGACAGACACAAACTGTCCTGTCCCACAAATGCTTACTGTGCAATTGTGTTGATAATTATTAATAATTAGTGTATTGTGATGCACAATCATGTTATACTTAAACATAGCATTCATACTACATAGCATAAGTGTCTATCTCTAGTGATTATCTCCTTTTGTGCCATTTCTCATTATAAACAAATACGGCCAAAGGGCCTCAAAAACACTTTAAAAACATTTGAAAACAAAGGAGTATTGTCATTATGTATTCTTATTGTATGCAGTACATGTAATTCTCATTTCATCCTCATTTCACCTGAGGGAAGTTCGTTACGATACACAAGTGCCATAGCAACTTTACAGACACAACTGAACATTTTTAACGAACAGCAAAAACGCACCGAAGGGTTGGACAATTTTGTCCGACGTAAATTAAATATGATTACCAGGTTCTAACCACACCTACCAACAGCCGATGTCCTGGAATCGGTATTGCACACAGTAGTACTGGATTACCGAAGTGCATTTCTTCCAGCCACCTATAATGGGTACGAAAACTTCGTGCCCACAGCAGCAGGTGTAGCACGGGACCAGGCAAAACGTCATCAGAATCCATACAAACCACGCAGGACCATGTGTCCTCCCAAACAAACAGCAAGTCAGCTGATGTCACACCCACCACTGCATCCCCATGCGGGTCGCCCACACCTGGATCAGCTGATGGGAAGTGGACCAATCGTCCAGCACATGATGGGGATAAAAACAAGCCTACACTGTGGAGGGACACGACGAAAGAGGCTGCACCAGCCACCCCATGCCATTACTGCCCTTGTGAACAGATGCATTGGAACAAAGACTGCCCACGGCTTAGGAACACGGACAAACCCGACCAGGGAAATGGGACACCGGGGTAGGGAAAATGTTGCATCCCTCCCCTCATGACAACGAACAACCATTTCGCACAAACACATCAAGAAAATTGAAACACAACTATTTAGGCCTAATATTCCAAAATTACGACTGCTTACTGCGTATTCCAATACTAGTGAACGAACAGAGGATGGTCGCACTGGTCGACACTGCTGCCTCACACAACTTCATCAATAGTAAATATGCCACACAGCGCCACAAGCAGGAAACATGAACCGTCCACCTTGCCACACATGATGCCATGGGGCAGACCACAGGAATGGATGTCGTGACCCTAACAATCCACAATGAAGAAATTGAATTGCCAGCGACAGCCATCTCAGGCATCCTCTGTGTACCATGACTGATACACCAGGACGTTGTAATTGAACTGGCGCACGACCGCATCCCCTTCGGGCGCGTCCAGTGGAAAACAGTTTACCATTTAAGTTACCATACACCCTTTGTACTCATCACAGCCAAGCTCGACGATTTAAACCATGCGGTTCCAGGCCCACATGAGGGGGGCCATCCAGGCTATCCTTGCGAAAAGAAGAGACGTGTTCGAGTGCGGAGACCCACTACACTCCACTATGGTGGCAGAACACAGAATTCCAACCAGCGATGACAAACTGGTGTACTCACTGCCCTGAGACTACACCATGTATATCACCATCGAATAATCGAAGATCAGGTAACAGAGATGATCAACAAAGGCTTGATCAAACCTTCAGAAAGCAATTACAATTCCACCATCACACTGGCCCCAAAGAGGATGGGAGCTGGAGATTTTGAATTGGTACCCGCCCCCTTAACAAATTGACTAAAAGCTCTGCACCACTGATCATCAATGTAGCAAGTGCCCTGAACTTGATGGGAGCTGCTAAAATGATGTCATCTGTTGACTTATGATCAGGATACTGGCAGGTAACAGTAAACCCTCAGGACAGGTCTAAAACAGCTTTCAAGCTGCCTAATGGCAACCGATTTCAATTCCGAGCCATGCTCTTCGGCTTGAAATGTGCACTAGCCACCTTTCAGGCCATGATGGGGCAAGTGTAGGATGGTACATTGGAAATATTGTGATGGCCATTCTGGAAGATGTTGTCGTGTTGTCCAACAACTGGGACAACCACCTGAGACACATGGCTCTCATGCTAGAGCACTTCGCGGGAGCTGGCCTTACTTGTGCCAACAATAACTGCCACATCGGCAAAACACAGTTGGATTTTCTGGGCCACGGCGTGAATGACGAGGGGAATCGACCCAGTCCAGAACACCTCCACCTGAACGAATAATAGACTGCACCGAAGACGTGATCAATAGATCACAACAATACAGCCGCGACTTTGCCCATATCCCAGGGCCCCTCACCACACTAATATCAACAACCACCAAGTACCGTTGGAATGAACACACAGAGCAGGCATTATGCATCGTCAAGGAGAGTTTCCACAACAGCCAACACCTCGCACGCGACGACCCAATGCGCCACTTGTATCTATAAATGGACATCAGCCAGGAAGGGTTAGGCACGGTGCTCTACCAGGTGGGAGATGACAGGGAGAGCCACATCATCAACTACAGCAGCGCCAAGTTTGGTAGTGTAGAACAATGGTTAAGATGTTAATGAGCGGGAATATCTGGCGATACTGTGGGCCCTCAAGAAGAACCGAATGTTCTTGGAGTACCTGCCGTTCCCCCTTTGGAACGACAACAGGAGCTTGGTATGATTGCACAACATGCGAGAAGAACGAAGCAGGCTCACCAGATGGGCAATGCTAATGCTGGCCTTCGACTTCGAAGTGGAGCACATCTCAGGCATGGAGAACAAGCTAGCATTATCACGTTCACCTGGCCCACTCACCTGCGAGCACGACCCTGATTAGTGGGAAGTCATGTCGCCACCGACCAATGCGAGGGAAGTGAGGACGGAACCATAACCCATTCTATTGAACCAATTAAAAATCGAATCAGAGGCAGAACTGTAAGCGGAAGAACTGGACCAGTCAACAATACGGGACCAAGCAACTGAACCGGAAGCTATCCACTGGAGGGAAGAGCGTGTCCGACGGAACATCGAAAACTGGCGCACATTAGATAATCAATGAAAGACCTATATGATGGGAGCATAGGTTGATGGAGGATGTATGTCGCTGCCGGCACACGAGCAGCCACCCTGCGATATGCCCACGACAGCAACCTGGTGGGACACCCGGCAGCAGATCAGACTCGAAGGAAGATTGCACACCATTATCACTGGCCAATGCAGAACCCTCTTATAAAAAATTTCAGTACACCTGAAAATAAAGGGCTGTATGCTGGAAGCTTGTTTTAGCAGGAATAAACAATAGGTTTGTTTTACTCGCCTTGACCTGGTGTCTCTTTGTGCTCTTTCAGCTCCCGGGGCACTCCTAGGCGTTTTACTTACCGGAAACAATATGGCGGGAGTCCGTTTTACTCGCCAGGTCAAGCGCCTCCAGGTCAAGTAGGTCATGCTCCCGCCGCTCCACCTCGCGAGGTAGAGTTGTGGGGGCAAATCGTCTGCTAGACGTTTTCACGCCAGTCTGCTACATCGTGGTCTGTTAACGTTCGTAGTAATATGAATGAGAATAACTTATTATTCCAAACAATGTTGGAAAATGATGGAAATAATATAGTCGATGATGAAGGATTGGTGTTATTTACAGCAGAATGTAATTATTTATTTCGTACATGATGATTCTTCATTCTCTATTATATTCCCGATAACTTCTACTAGTTCGGCCATCACAAAAAGAAATGCATGCACGCACTAAAACATTTTTCTTCGTTCTTTAAGAGTACAACTTCCTCTGACCTGGGTCAAAATTATTCCAACTCCACCAACTCCAGGGAGATGCGAGAGACGCTAGGTCAAGCGCGAGTAAAACAAACCTCATGCTGCTTAAATTACTTCCAATCCCACATTTTTATGTATCGCCTACAGTTAATTAGCCTGCATTGCTCTGAACATCAGTGCTGTTTATATGTAACATCATGCTAATAATTTTAAAAATTTAAAGTGTATGACTGGTTTTCCCATTTGTCATCTGTAGATTCATAATCGTTATCATCAGAATCATCATCCTTAATATCGTTGTAATGCACACCATTAATACTGTTCCAAACATTGATTTTTATTTCTGAAATTCTACTGTTATAAAAACTTTGCTAGAGCTAGGCTAAATTCAAAGTATTATGGTTAAAGGAAAAGCATTTAGTCCAACTGCGAAATTGTTACATGCAGGCAAGTTTTATATTCGACAAATGTTTCAACAGGTAAATACTGTGTACCTATATTTTTAAACTAAGATATCCATTTTTATAGGATATCAAAAATAATTAAACCTGTTTTGGTGCTTTGTGGCATCTACTCTCGCGCTGTATTGACATCATCAGGATAATGATGATGTACTCCTAGTCTAATGCACTGTTCTCATGTGTGTGCTATTCTGTAAAGTTTCTTGTTTAATTATTTGGATTCTATGTTAGAATACATTTATCACAAGACTTAAAAATAAGTTTAAAATATATGTTGAAAATATTCTGATTATTCTAAGTGACTGTTGCTGGGACTATGGATTTATAATGCAGTGTATCATAACATATTTAGTGTACAGAGAAACATTCACAGTATATTTCTAAGTTAATTATTTGTCTGGAGAAAAATAATTCGTCAAAAGTAAAGTAAATGAAGGAGGAATCTGGATGGGAATAATTTTGGTACAAAAGTGAATAAATGAACAATTTGTATTCAGAGTACCAGTTTTTCAAGAAATGTTTTGCAGTCGTTTGTCTTTCCTGGTGTAAATTTTAAAAATAGTAATGAAAACGCACCTGTGGTGAGTTCATAAATTGACCAGAACTGTTTGTATACATTATGAAATAGGAATGATTATATATTGAAATGTTGAAGGTCTAAGAGGTAAACATGTGGGAGGGGGAGGGCAGGTTTACATAAAGCTACAGCTATTTAGATGTTAGAATGGAAAAAATAACAAAGGTCGTTGCTAAATAGCAGTGTTCCAACTTGGTTGAGGGAAATAATTGCTCACTTGAAAAATTATTTATAATGTTAAAAAAAAATCAAAATTAATGACGAGACTACAGCTCCTCAGAAAACCACTGTTGTTGAAATAACACTGTTAAAATATTTACAGTACATACCCATATTGAAAATTATTAGAATTTTTCTGTAAGTACTAACATACAAGAGCACAGATAAATGCTAAGACCTTAAAACAGGGATCTTCAATGCCTTGTCTTTGTCATGGCTTGCCGACTTTTTAAAAATAAGTATAACTTACACGAAAACAAATCTTAATACTTGTGACCTAAACAGTATATTACACATTGTGATAACACTGTAGTTGTTACTGGACCATGGGCGTCACTCATATTGTGAATGTGGCCCACACCACTCTCTTCCAGGTTGAAGGACGTGCCTTAGAAAGCTTTTGTATAGATCCCTGTTAAATTTTTTGTGGTGAGATAATGAAATTTGTGGTCGGAGACCATAATAAAGTAATTAAAATAAGATTATTGGATATCAATATTGCAATAACAACCACTTAAAATTATAAAATGTGTATACTGTCGCGACTGTAAATTCCGGGATTTTTTATTTATTTTTTCTTCTCATTTATTTATTTTTGAATACACTCAAAAAACCCATTTATAGCTCAACAGAGCAACAGGTATTGAGCATGTCGATATACAATACACACAAGACATTACAATTAACATAATTCCCAACACAATCACTTATTCAAATACAATTCCAAAGACAATTTTAGTCATTAACATATATCAAGTTAACTTAATAACAATAATATTATAACCATTCTTCTTTTAAAAATTCAAGTGAGTAAAATGAATGTTCTTTCAGAAATAATTTTAAACGTAATTTAAAAAGTTTAGGATTTTCAAGGCTTATATCCTTTAATTTCGAAGGTAGCTTATTAAATAATGATATACACGTATAATAGGCTCCCTTCTGAAAAAGTTTAAGAGAATTCATTGGGACATGAATATTACATGCACTTCTTGTTTCATAAGAATGAATTGAACTATTGTCTAGGAATAAGTTTCGATTTCTGATGGCAAATAATAACGATGAATACATAAATTGAGATGTAAATGTAAGAATACCAAGTCGTTTAAATTGTTGACGACAAGAATCTCGCGGGTTAAGCCCACTAATTGTTCGTATGGCCTTCTTCTGAAGAACAAATATTTTGTTACTGTTTGAGGCCAAAGCCCAAAACATAATACCATAAGACATAATTGAGTGAAAATAAGAAAAGTAAATTAGTTTAAGTATATCAGGTGATACAACAGAGGCTAAGTGTCGAATGGTAAAACAAGCAGTGCTAAGTTGTTTTGACAATTTTGTAATATGTACTTTCCAATTGAGACAATCATCTAAATAAACACCCAAAAATTTTGTTAATTCATTACTTAAAATCTTTTGGGCATTACTACCTATAACAAAAGAATACCTAGATTTATTTATTGTATGAAATTTTAAAAAAACTAGTTTTATTTAGATTTAAAGAAAGTTTGTTAGCCAAAAACCAGTTAATTAATTCTAAGAAAACCTCATTACACTTTACTGATAGTTCATTTACATGTTTACTTGCCAAAATAAGACTTGTATCATCTGCGAAAAGAAAAGCCTTAGTATTAAAAGACAAATTAAAAGATAAGTCATTGATAAAAACCAAAAAAAGAAGGGGTCCCAGGACAGAACCCTGAGGAACACCTTTTTTTATTATCATTACATCAGAATAACCAGCAGAGCCATGACTGTCGGTATAACTTACTGCTTGATATCTATTTGATAAATAAGATGATAACAATTCATATATAGTTCCATTAATACCATAAAATTTCAGTTTACTCAACAAAATTTAATGATCTACACAATCAAAAGCTTTGGGTAGATCACAAAATATCCCAATTACATAATTTTTATTGTCTAATAGTTTCATAATATGTGATGTTAAGTCAAAAATAGCATGATTCGTGGATAATCCTGATCTAAAACCATACTGAGCACAACTTAAAATCTTGAATTTTTCAAGATGATCAATAAGCCTTTTGTATAATATCCTCTCATAGATTTTAGAAAAAGTTGACAACAGAGCAATATGTCAATAATTATCTACAAGCTCCTTATCTCCTTTTTTAAATAATGATTTAATCAATGCAAACTTAAGACGGTCTGGAAAAATGCCAGAGTTAAGTGAAAGATTAAAAATATGACTAAGAGGCACACTAATTAAGTGAATACACTTTTTCAATAATTTGCTACTGATTTCATCATATCCATGAGAAGATTTAGAGGAAAGAGAATCTACCATCCTACAGGTTTCAGCTGGAGTAGTTTCATTTACTATAATATTAGGATAACAGTTAGGATGAGATTTCATAAGATAACTTATAGGATCACCAATTTCAATTTCATTAGTTATGGAATCAGCTACAGAAACAAAATGCTTATTAAAAATGTTAGCTACTTCGAGTGGATCATTAATCATTGAACCATTTGCTTTGATAGATATACTGGGAGTTATTTTCATTTTATTGGTGTAACGGTTAATAATATCCCACGTCATTTTAATTTTGTTTGCCGAGGAAGTAATTAATTTATCATGGTACATTTGTTTAGCTTTACTAATGACTTTGTTTAATATTTTAGTGTACTTTTTATAGTGAGACTTTACTCCGTTATCATTACTATTCTTACAATCATAATATAGTGCATGCTTTTTTTGACAAGAAATTTTAATACCACTGGTTATCCATCTTTTATCATTATTTAAGTTTTCACCCATAGAAATCTTAGGAAAACAAGATTAAAAAATTCTGCAAATATTCAAACCATGAGGTTCGACTTAATTCTAGATTAAATTTATTGATAGATATATCATTTATGTTTCTTTTCTTTTCAATAAATGATCCATACTCGAAATAGGTAGTAAAGTTATTTTGGTTTGTAATTTAAAGAGTATTAAGTTTTCGGGAAGTCATTTCTTTACATTTATCATCGTGGCCGTCTAGAGTGTTCTCTGACAGTCTCTCAGGTTAACTTTTTTTAGTTCACTGTTCTTGGAAGCCTGCAGGATTGGTTGCCACTGCAGTGCTTGTAGATTCCTTTGCAGGCCATGCCCCGGTAGTATGCGTAGGCCGATGGCCTTGTGTTAGGTTGTAGGCTGGTGAGGGGTGTGGTGATGGATGTATCGGTGTTGCCGGGCGGTCGTGCGCTGTGGGTCCTTCTGGTACTTTTGGTGTGCGGTGGCCTTCCGGGGGCACTGGACGCCTTTGTCAACACTCCCCCGCTCCCCTGTCCCACATTAACATATGTAGTAGGGTAGGCACGCAGGCGAGTTGTATAGTACAGCACATTTCTATCGTTCCACTCTCGGAGATTCCCCCCGCCTGTGACGTCAAACATCGCTGACGAGTGAATGCTCTGTGTGGGACAGAGAGGGTTGATGTTGCGCCAGTCTGGAATGGTAAGTGCTGACCATTCCAGGAAGGTAAATCATCAAAGGTTCTGGACGGCGCAACCGATTGTTATAAATACCTGCTGCCATGTTTTGTTGGACTTTTGTGGAGCTTTTGTTTTACTCGGTTTACTTATAGTTTTTCTTGAGAGCTTTTGTACTTAGACGAGCTTCGCGATTCCCCGATGGGCGAGACGTAAGCTTAAGGGCTCGAAATGCCGAATGGCAGGTTTTAAGTTAAGTTAGTTAGTTTTATTTATTATCTATTTTATTTCAGTTAGATTTTTAATATCTATATTTTACCATCGTAGCCCTGAGATGGAAGGGACTTCACTGGACAGGAACATCAAAACCATACATATTCTTTCTGTTTATTATTCTTTTTATTAATAATTTTTATTAATTCCCTTTAGTTTTCGTGTTCAGTACTTGTTGTAATAGTCGTGGATTCCTTTACGCATGCATTTGTTGTTGGCCAGTACAATCATTCGGAATATTGTAATGACCTTAAGTTTGAGTGTAACGACAGAAATCACTTTATTTTGCTGTATATTTTCTTAATGTAATACCAGTTTGACGCGGACCAAGCCTTCTGAACAGCCCGTCGTATGCACCACGCACCGAGGGAACACACCCAGTGGCCAGTACTGCCACCGCATATGGGAACGCGCCCGGCAGTGTGGTCACAAGAGGCCACTGCGTCCAGACGCCACCCCCGCCGCCGAACGCAGGACCCATGAATAGGTGAGCCCTCTTAAACACGATCCATTGGTAGGAATGTGCCCCGTTAAGTTTAAACCGAGTAAATCACCACGGGAAACCAAAACCCTCAGTGCCAGTGTTGTGTCTAAGTGAGGGCAACGGGAGTACTTGTACCAAGTAATTTAGGGACGTAAAGGGCCATGGGTAACCTTGTCTACATAAATTCAGTTACCTGACAAGACTTGTCGGGCATAACCTATAAGCTACGTGGAAACACCCCTGCACCCAACGTAAAGATGGACTCATCCAACCGGCAAACTCTGCCGCATAATTTCTTTAAATCTTATAATTGTTAAATTGCTCTTTTTAATAATAATATTGCTCCCTAGATTTTCCATTTAATTATATTAAAGTAATTCACTGCTCTTAACGTAATTTAAATGCATGTAACGTAAAATGTTGGTTGGCACAAAATTCTTCAAAATATAAATTAGAACATTCCAAACAATCTTTTAGACACTAATCAGCAAGTAGAATTTTTATTGAATTTTCAGTGCTTTCGTTTGTATGTTTGTAAGTGTTTTTATGTTTTAAGAAGTTTTGACGCGCTTAGCGGCGTGATCGCCCTGAGCCCGCCAAGACTTCGGCAGTTGACGACTGGCGGCATGTAGAGGTGATTCGGCTTCGGTTGCCCGGGCACCATCACTTCTTTCTTTGTCTAGTCTTTACTGTGCAATAGTTGTATTCAAGCTTGGAACCATTTTTTAAATTTAACTTCAGTGCCTGGCTTAACCCCTCACCCCTGTCGACTCGCTTCGTGCCCAGGGGCTTATAATACTTTAATTTCTCTATTCCCACCACGTGCGATTTTGCCGCATCTCGCCTACCGGACGGGCTAGGTCCAGGACCGTTTCGAGCATCGCCAGCGTTCGCATCTGTGTACTGGAGAACGATGTAAGTTAATAATAACACCTTGCCTATACTTTCTGTGTTATTTATTGACTTCGCCGCTGCCCAGCGCTTCAGGGTGCGGGACCCTACAACCCGACAACGTGAATATATATTCCTTGGATGTACAGGTGCCCAAAATTCCTGTCGAGTGGTTATTTGTGTGTGTATATGAGCGTGGCGAGGACCATAACACTCCCCCGACGTAAGTACATAATGGCGGAGGACGAGGAGAGTAACGAAGCCGGCCGTCGACCCTGAGACAGCTCCACTCATAACACCTTAGTGCCGGTTCTCCTCTAACCGGCTGGCACCTAGTCGGGAATATTCGCATTGCACGTCAGTAAATTTTCACTGTAACCATCTCCTCCACCCTCGTCCCCGTCAACTGTTGTATCAGTTCACTGGGCAATTTTGAACATATCAAAGAAAATGTTGTTAATAATAAATATTTTAAAAATAATACAACTTTTAAATATATAAATATGAGAGAACCTATTAGAATAATTAAGGAAAATAACATCGTAAATTTTTGTTATATGTTGTCTTTGATTGATTGGAATATGATGTACGATTCAGGTTTAAATTTAAGTGATAAAATAACTTTTTTTATAACTGAAGTTTCTTTTTTAGCTGATTCTTGTTTAAGCAAAATTCTTACTGAATCGCTACGGGAAAATTTACGGCAAATGTTAAGGTGACTGGCCGTAACTTTCAAGTTATGGTTACCTTAAAAGTTAGTGAATAGACCGCCTGGTCTAAATAGTGTAAACAATTTATACAAAAGGTGTAAAATGAAACTTTATAAGGCAGTAAAAGGTAGTAGAATAAGAATTAATGATAGTATTATAAACAATTCGAGAAATAAGACAAATTTTGTGAAATATTGTTAAAAAAGAGAGTAACGTCTTTAAAGTAAAAAACAAAAATTTTGATAATCGTAGTTCTATGGAATTTAATGAATTTATGATAAATAAGGTTGAAGAATTGTTAAATATGGTTTCAATGAAACAACATGATTTTGATCCAAGATTTTTCTTGAATAAAATTAAAAGGCCCAATACTTCTTTTAATTTTTATCTTGTCGAAGTAAAATTAATTGAAAAAGCAATTATTCAAATGAAGTTAAGTAAGTGTGAAGATATATATAATTTAAGTTCTGTGATATTAAAGTATGGTATAGACTTTGTTAAAGAAGCCTTGACTCATATTGTTAGTTCTTGTATTTTAGATTCTGACATTCCTAATAATTTTAAGTTAGTTAAGGTTCTACCAGTTTATAAGAAAGGGAACCATTCTTCTCTAGAGAGTTATAGGCCAAATTCACTGTTACCTGTTGTTTCAAAGGTATTAGAAATTGTTTTAAATAACCAGATTGTTGATTATTTTGAAAAGAATAGAATATTTGATGTTTCACAATTTGGTTATAGATCAGGGTTAGGTATGGTAAAAGCGGTTACCTCTCTTCTATCTAAATGTATATTAAGACTTGATAACTGGAATGTTGTGAGTCTGAAATTATACGATACCTGTGAAGCATTTGATACAGTGTCACGTTCTATTCTTCTTGATAAATTATGTTTTTATGGTTTTAGTGACAGTGCAATGGCTATTATTAAATCATATTTAAGTGGAAGGATCCAGAAAGTAGTGCTGAAGAGTGTTGAGTCTGATTTTTTACCTGTTAAACACGGAGTTCCACAAGGATCCATTTTGGGTCCGATATTGTTTATACTATATATTAATGACTTGCCGTTTAATTTATCAGTTTCATCTGTTGGTAATTATTTGTTTGCAGATGATCTTAGTACTTGTTTTAACTGTAACTTTAGGTTAGAGTTAGATGAGCAAATTAAGTCTATCTCAAGTATTGTTCAAAATTGGAGTAATGCTAACATGCTTTGTATCAACAGTGGTAAGGTTCAGGAATTAATTATTGCATACAATAATTTTATTGATAATGTTCACAGCCCTGTAAATTTCTTAGCATTTTTTATTGATCAAAACCTAAAGTGGGAGGATGATATAATATTATTAAGTGCCAAGATCTCTAAAGGCATTTATTTAATAAGGAGATTAAGACAGTGTGTAAGTCTGGATGTTCTGAAAACTGTGTATTATGCACATATTCATAGTAATTTATGTTATGACACGCTGCTTTGCGGTCATCAGACTTTGATCAAAAAATTGTGGCAATTGCAAAAAGTACGTGTTAGATTAGTGAGTGGTCTTCCAATTCATGATCATTGTAAATCAAGTTTTATAAAACTTGGTATTATGACTGTTCAAGCTTTCTTTATATTTCAATGTTTACTGGTACTTTATATTAAGGAAAATAATCATCTTTATGCTGAATTAGGATCGACACATAGTTATGTTACTAGACTTAGTAATAAGCTAAAATTTAATAGGTGTAATTGTAATAAAACTAAAAAAACATTTTATTACATGTAAATTCAAATATAATTTTCTTCCTTTGGAATTTAAACAGTTAACTTTGAAAAAAAAAAAAAAGATTGCTACAGAAAATATTAACAGAGAATTGTATTTATAAGATTAGTGACTTTTTTGAGATAATTTTTGTTGATTATTGTATGACTTTGCACCGTTTGGGTGCCTACAGCGCTCTCATCGGCGGTGCACAGTCGACCACGTGACTATTTGATGGCTCGGAAGGCTGTTGTTTTGTATCACTATATTTCTTTGCTCTTACTCTATGCTTCCCCTTCTCCTCTTCCCTGCACAGGCGCGTTAGCTAGACTTTGGCCAGGTTGAACTAAGGTTCTTGAGTGGGCCGTCAGTTCACTTCCCTTTCTCTTCTGGATGTGGGCACTGATAATGTAAGTACTTCCGAGCTCCTAGTTAGTGTGATAGGGTAGGTTGGGGACTTGTCCCCCCATGGCTGGCAAGGCGGCTGCCGTCATATGTTGTGCTTAAATTAGTTCAATTCTTGTTATATTTGTTTTTTTCTAAATTCCTTTTTCGGTCGCCGTCTGATGAAAAATTATCTCTTGGTCTTAAAATGTTTTTTGTAGGGTTTGCTATTGTTCTTTGCTATTTGACTTTTCCACTTGGTATTTATTAGCTGTTGTGATTATTTGTTGCTTGATTTCCCGATGGCTTTTTGCACACACGTGTGTTGCTTTATTGACTTCTAGCTTTGTAACACCAGATTTTGACATTATTGAGCCCGCGGAAGTAACTACCTTTGTGATGACTTGCCCAGATATTTTTTTTCAGTCTATATACTTTGTGATCCTTGTAAAACTAATTAATATAATTTGTAAATTTTTCAAATATTAATTTTCAGTCTCACAGACACTAGTAATGTCCACTGTGTGGACACATATTTGAATTTTCCATATGTTTAAATTGCCAACTTTGTAACTTTTGATTAGTAAAACTTGTTTGTTTATACATTTGTTTCAATTTGTAATATTTTTTATAGTCCGCAACACGCAGTATGTTACAACTTGAAAATACATTTTGTTATGTAATATTGCTGACGATTGTATCACAATTGATGTAATCATTTGCTTCTCTGCATTAAAATTGAATTGAATTGATATAAATATTACAACAGGTCACTTATAATAAATATAATGGATCAGAAACCAGGAATATTAAGTAAAAATCAAATTAATGACCATGGACAGAAAAATTAAAGTTATGGGAGAATCGCCCATCTTATGTTGTGATATGAGCTCTGTTCAGGCCGGTTGTACCATTCACAACTTCTATACCCAGGGGTGTAGTTGGGTGTGGTGGGTGTAGATGGTTAGAGACCAAAGATGTAGGAAGTGCAGAAAGTCCGCCTGAACGCCTAGGTGTAGTTGAGTGTGAACTGTTTTGTTTATTTTCTGTATTAGTAATGTGGCAGTTAGCCTGATTCACACGCCAACAGATCATTCAAAACATACAGAACTGACAGTACAGATGACCGTACATGCGTATACAGATCTTCGGTATACCCACGATTTAATTCGTTGTTTATGCTGTGTTGTGTTTACATGTGAAGTTTGCTTTTGTGGGCTTGGCATTTTATGGAATATTTTTAACTTTTAGCACGAGAGAGCTTTATACAGCTATCAACTAAATCATCTTGCGTGTATTTACATAATAATTACATAATTCGTAATCTAATACGACATAATTCTGTGGTAATTATTGGAGTAGTGCAAATGAGAAGTGACAAGTGTTTTTACTGACTTCACTTAAGTTTATACTAGCGTGTCTTATCAAATAAACTTGATACAGACGGAAATCAATATTTTCGATAAGTTTCTTTGTGTTTAAAAGAAAATAAATATCTTCCTAAAAGAAGACACTTAAAGTAAAATTTCTAGTATGTCGGCAAACTGAAGAAGCGTACATACAAAAGTCTGCACCAGAAGTTTTATATCAAGTAAGTAATGCACTTTTTTAGGGTTAATTAGGTATTTTTACTGTTGCGAAATCAAGCTTTTTTTGGAAGAAAATAAACTTTATAGAGTAGTGTTAAGAGTCGACACAAACAGATCAGTCTTGAAATTAACTCTAATTTTGTAAGTGCCTACATTCAGTCAAGTCGTAATGGGAAGATAAATAAAAATATAGTAATGAGTAGGCAAATCTAAAAAGTTTTTAAAATTTGTCAAAAAGGGGAAACTGAATACAACTGAAGGAGACAGACAATTATTGAAATAGTGTTGATGTTGTAAGTTACAGGTTTATGAGTTCAGTTATGTTAGTTTTAGAGCAGAACAGAGCAGGTATACAGATTTTGTTAGCTAAAAATATCTTATTATTTTTGTAACACATCCAAAACAATGTTGGGTATTGTTTTACTAAGATAATTTTTAACTGTTTCAGGAAAACCACTGTCAGAGTATTTCCCATACGCTTATGGCGTACCATTTGGTTTACAAGACGACAACAAGTATTATTTCTTCGTATAGGTATAGGAGGAAGGTAAAATCAGTCGTGCTACCACTGTCAACAACTAGTTCTGAACTGCATATTCCTGAAGATGGCGTGTCACCAGTTGTTGTGGAATTGTGACAGTATTTGGTAGACAAAGTTGTGTGGAAAGTGCTCAGACTGATTCTGTGAAGTTGTATAACATTAGTTAAGTGAGTGGAATATGGTGAAGATGGCTGTGTTTCCTACCACTGCATTATAAGTTATCATCGAAGTGCAGCACATAAGTAGGCCTTAGTATTTAGTTTAGCTTACTTTAGTTCCAATGTATTTTGTTTATATTTTGCATCAAGATACAAGTAAAATTTTGTGTTAATTGAATGAGTTTGCATTTGGAAGGGTGGATTTTCCTAACTTGTTACAGGAATACAAAACTTGATAGTTAATTCTTGGGAAAAAAATATACAGGCCTAAGTTACTAGATTTTGTCTTCATTACCTAGCAGTTTTAATTACTGAATAAATAAATTTGATTTTATAGCTGTATTTGAACATATAAGCCACCATGTGGTAAAATAAACATTAAACTGCTCATCTACTTTGTCATAAACATTTTCAGCATGTTTTTGTATATTCTGATATGGGATACTGATTTTAATATGCCTAAACTCTACTTTTACAGTTGTTTTTTAGTAAATGCTTTAAAATTTATATCCCTCGAATGTAAAATTAATGTGTTATTTTTTAGACAAAAAACAATGTGAGATTATTGTTCATCCAAGTAGGCCTATGTTGTGGAGCCGAGTGACACTGAACCACTGTTTTCAAGGCAAGAGCTGTAGCCACAATGTTGTTTTTCATTTTGTGTTAAGAAAAAATGTCTGTACATTACTGTAGTTGATGTGAGTGTGTCTTCTTCAATAATATACAGTAAATAGGTAACCTAATACCTTATAGGTATTGTGTACTGTTTTTTTAAGACAAACTTTTCTCATCTGGTTTCTACAAATCCAAAAGGTCACAAATGTGAATTCCTCTGACATTGTAAGATTTTAGAATTTTAACACTGTTCATCCCATTACACGACCAATTCAAGTTTTCAAGAGTTTTAGTAATAAACTGGGTTTGAGTAAAGTTTCTTATGTGGTCGTTACTGAAAACTGCCTCATCACAGTTATGGTACGTGAATAGTAAAGAATGAAAAAAAAAAAAAAATTAATTCAAATTCGCATGTCTATATTTATTTATTATGTATTTATTTTAAATAGACACCGGCTGATCCCGTAAGTGAGCAAAGAGCTCATGGGATGTGGGTGTTGTCACATAATAAATTAATTTACGTTGTACAACTCAACACTTAGTAACTAAACAAACATATAAATAGATGTAAACAAATACAGGATTCACATAATTTGTTTAGCTTAATACATCACCAAGTTATGTACAAGTACATAATTTGCATAAATTGTTTAACTTTGTACATTGTAAGGTTCAACACAGAAGAAAGTAAAAGAAAAAACTATTTACACAGTTAGTAAAATACTAAATTTTAAAATGATGTTCCTGATGGCAAGGAATTCCTGCATTAGTTTAGACAGTGATGAGTTTCTAGAAATAACATTTTGTATAAAAAAGAATGTGACAGACGACAAAGAGAGCTATTTCAATGTAGAATGAGTCCGAGCATTATTTAAGAATTCCTCTACATAATAAAACACATTAGTAATAAGATAGACTCTTAGTTTAGAAGCAAAGCTCTTTCTTAAAACCTTGTTCAAATTTTTAAGATCAAAAGGAAGTGAATTAGAAATCTTGATGGCAGTATAATATGCACCTTTTTGATACAGATCAAGTCTGTTTGAAGGTAAGTAAAAATTATCTTTAGTTCTTGTGGAGTATGCACACAAAGACGAGTTCAGTTTAAAAGTATCTAAATTTGCAGTCAAGTATAACAATAATGAGTAAATGTATTGACAAGGAAGAGTGAGAATTTTTTGCGCTATGAATAAAGATCTACAAGATTCTCTACTTTTTTTTGTCAAAGTTCGTACAGCCTTTTTTTTTTGTACAGTAAACACTGTTTTTGCTTCAGATGAGTTTCCCAATATAATTATCCCATAACTCATTATAGAATGAAAATAAGAAAAATGCATAACTTTCAAAGCCTTGGTATCAAGTTTGTTTACCAAACATCTGAGAGCAAAGCATGCACTCTGTAATTTTGAACATAGGTACCATTTCAGTGTGGATTTTCCAGCTGAGTTTTCATTTATTTGAATACCGAGAAATTTGGTGACATTTGTTTGTTTGATCTAACAACCTTTACATTTTAGATTTATGTTACTATTACTACTATTTTTGTTGAGAACTTAATAAAATTAGTTTTTCCCATGTTAACTACAAGCTTGTTAGTATTAAACAAATCATCCAACATTTCAAGAGCATATTCAGCTGATTCTTTCAAATTTATAGTTGTTTTTGCTTTAATTAATATACTAGTATCATCTGCAAAAAGAGTGGTGGATACATGGCTGTCAATGACACTAGGAAGGTCATTTATATAAAGTAAGAAAAGAAGAGGACCAAGCACTGAGCCCTGTGGAACACCATGTTTTACAGTGCCTGTATAGGAAGTAATATGACTCGTTGAATTCTTGTCTTTAATCACTACATTTTGTTGTCTGTGTTCCAAATATGAAACTAACAAGTACTTAAAATTGTTTCTTACTCCATAGTATTCAACTTTATTTAAAAGTATTTCGTGATTAACACAGTCAAAAGCCTTTGCAAGATCGTAAAAAATACTGATTACGTGTTCCCTTGAGTTCAAAGCGTTCAATATTTCACTGGTAAATTTTACGGCAGCATTTTCTACAGAAAATTTTTTTCCTGAAACCAAACTGACATGGGGTTAAAATGTTATGATTTTGTACATGACCTATCAATCTGTTGTACATTACACATTCAAAATTTTTTGAAAAAGTAGTTAATAAGGAGATAGGCCTATAGTTTTCTTTCTTAGATTTTTCTCCTTTTTTATGAAGAGGAACAACTGTGGCAAGTTTTAGTCGATCTGGGAAAACACCACTCTTTAGAAAGTTATTACATAAGATAACAAGAGGTTTAATTACTACAATATTTTATAACTTTACTATTAATTCCATCATACCCACATGAACCTTTGGTTTTTAGATTTCTTATTATAGACTTAATTTCTGCAGAAGTAGTCCAATTTGGATCTAATGTAGGAAATTTATTTGGAAATGATTTCTTTATATAATCTAGTGGTTCAATAATATATAAAGATTTAGATACAATAGTATCGGCAACATTAAGAAAATAATCATTAAATTCACTTGCAATTTTGGCTTTATTTCTAGTAGTGATATTATCTACTTCAAGTTCCGCGATGTCATTACTTTTTGCACATCTTGCAGTTCCAGTTTTAATAACATCCCATATTGTTTTGATTTTATTTGAGGAGTTACTGATAAGCTTACTAAAGTACAAGATTTTTGTGTTTACAATAACTTTATGTAATACCTTGCAGTACATTTTATAATGAGATATTACATTTGGGTGGCAAGATTGTTTGGATTTTAAATAAAGTAATTTTTTATTTCTGCAAGAGGTTGCAATACCTTTAGTAATCCAAGGATTTTGTGTATAGCATTTTCCGTATTTAGTGCTTGTTTTTAAGTGACAACATGCCTCGAAATGGGTCAATACAATCTGTAAAAAAAATTATATTGGTTATTATGATTTGTTTGAGCATTTAAAATATCCCATGTGTCTGCACTCAATGCTGATTTTAACTGAAGTAGTGTGTCGTCGTTAATTTGTCTATATTGAGTTTTTATAGATAGCGGTTTTATAAAATCTAAATGGTACTCAATATACAAAATTTGAGCATCGTGGTCCGAAAGTCCATTTACTATTGGAATGATGTTATAGAAATCTTTCTTGGACTTGTCTAAAAAAATGTAGTCGATTACAGTTTGCATTGAAGGAGTTATTCTAGTAGGAATGTTTACAGTGGGGACAAAATTTTATGATTTCAAAATTGTATTTAATTGTTGTTTACATGTACTTTCCAAAGTTAGTTAACATTTATATCACTGCATAAGATAAAATGAATCTTAGACTTAAATAGATGAGACATAATTTAGTCAAGGTTAGCAATGAAACTATGAAAATTTCCAGATGGTGCTCTATATACTGTTAATATCACTATAATACTTTCATGTATATTAATCTGAATACCACAACATTCAATGTTTAGATCTTCACAATTTTGGGCAATGTCTATCTCGCTGAAGGCAAGAGAATCATTCACAAACCTGCAAACACCACCCTTTTCAAAATTATGTCTATAATAATATGACGCCTATTTAAAATTGTTTAAATGTATTTGTTGAATATGCTTGGGTTTGAGGTGGTGTTCACTTAAGCATATAATATCAACTTCACTAGATTTTTCTACACAGTTTTCTACCCAGAAAGATAATTTGTCAATTTTACTTAAAAGCCCTTGTATATTTTGATGATAAATCACCAAATTTGAGTTAGCTGTATTAGTATTAAAATGCATCTGATTCTGTAGAGGAACACTCGATTTTTTGGAATTTAATAGACTGCTTTTGATGTTGTTACTAATTCTAGGTACAACACTAAAACTAGGCTTACAATTTACAATGTTATGAAGTTTAGATACACTACAATAAGATTTGATTTCAGGCTCATGAACAATATTTACTGATGACTGAACAGAGCTTACAGTGTCACTAACTGTTCCTGTTATGTTATTACAACAATTTATTGCCTCTTTCATATTCTTAAAACCTTTGCTGATTGCGCTGATATTATTTACATTACTCAATTTATTACATTCTTTTATTGCATCATATGCATAACAGCCACTTATACTTAAATGAGAACCTGAGTTTACGAACCGATCTGTGTTTACTGAAATTTCTAGATCGGTTCTCATGTTGAGTTTCCCTGGGCCATGCAGAGGGGGATAGCTGCTTCGTTTCTTGATTTTATCACGGTTAAATGTATCTTTTTGGCAATATTTATAGCCAGGCTAATTTTCCCTTTATAATTAAGATGCATACCATGATGGGTGAAGAGAAATCTATCCAACGAACACGTGTAAATGTATTTTACATTACTGTAGAAACTACACAAGTTTTAAAATTTTTCTGTTGGTCTCCTTTGTCGCAACGTTTACACATGACCAGTCTGGCAGATCACGCCTAACGGGAGTTTCAACCACTACTACTTTTGTGTTTTGGATAGATTTAAGTTTACGTTTTAGTGAAGAAACAGCATTAAAACCTTCATTTTTTGCGATGTCATTACACCCTCCAATTATGATGACAATGTCATTTACACTTAAGTCCTTACACAGAGTTTCGGTTTCTTCAAGAACACTGGTCATTTTAGCCCCCCTTTTCATTTGGCAGAATACAATTTAGTTCCTGTGAGAGACCTTTACCATGACTATCGGCGAGTATTAGGACATTACCTAATTTAGGCTGATGGACACTGATTTCATTTACGCTACACTCATTAACTTTCTCAACAACACTAGCATCGCTGATTGCCAAGGCTTCGAACTTGTTTCGCAATGGAAGTGGTAATGATTTGCACAGAGCTGGTGTACTGTATTTACGTTTTTGCACTACATTAGACCACATGGCTGGCTTGGGTTGTATGGGTTCTTCTGGGACAGGGCAGATCTTAGCTGTTTTCAGATCTTCTTGCAGGAGGTTGATGACGTCACGCAACGATCGCAGTTCCTCTTGCAATTTCTGAACAACAACCTCATAACCATCACGAACATTCACATCCGAGGCCATGGTCTCTGTTTCATCGCCTTCTTCACCGCCATTGCTACATCTTGACTTGCATTGCTCGCACTCCCAGTCTAAAGAAGTTTATTCAGAGTCATCTAACACCTTACTACATTTGTGAAAATGGTACCCATAGTCGCAACGATCACATTGTGTACCATGAAAGTAACTTCAAGGTGGGAAAGTATAAAGACTGGTGTTCCTCAGGGAAGCATATTGGGGCCACTGCTGTTTATTATCTACATTAATGACTTCCCAAAGAACCTAGGGACAGGAGGAACAACATTGTTTGCTGATGATACCAGTCTTGTATTGTCAGAGGATAACCCAGGAGAGATGAGACAAGTAATAACTGCTACCTTGCTAACATTAGAAAAATGGTTTAAAATCAATAAGTTGGTACTCAATGTTAATAAAACTCAGTTTATCCAATTTAATAAACAAAATAGATT
>PNEQ01133437.1:6735-32996 GCA_003012365.1 Medauroidea extradentata | reverse complement strand
TACTGTATATTAATAAGCACAAATGCGAATGCAAATGCTTAACCGACTATATAGACACAAACTTCTGAAGTTACCAGAATTTCACAGGCAATAAAAAAAATTGTTAACAGTGTAAAAAATAATTTGCATTATAAAAAATCGCGGATAATCCGCAAATCGGATGATCGAGTCGCGGATAATCGAGGTTCTACTGTATATTTCTTTCAACCTGCTTCCCCTCAGGGATCCTAATTACATACGATCGTGGTCTTTGAGAGGAGTACCCAAAAACCTGTCCCACTGTCCTATCCTGATCATAGTGTCTGCTAAAAAATATGTTATCTCCTGAAAGGCTTGAGGTTTCTAGATCTCCTACTGTAATGCTACTACTGTTTATTTTGTCTACTAACTAGTTTTGCCTTGTCTACTTGATAAGCTTCAAGATTGTCTCTACCTACTGTCGGCATGCTGTTCGGTTGTAGCCCACATCTCTGCCGGTACTATCCAATTACTCTCTACTGGAACGTTGTTTAGTTTTAGTATTGCTAATTTGACATCCTTTTTTTTCTATGACTTTCTTTAACATACATTAAACTGTTTGTATATGTCATTCTACCAGCCCATTAGATTGTGCTTATTGTGGACTGAAAGTAACATGGTTAAATTGACATTCCTCTGAAAAATGTTTGAATTTTTCATTGACATACTATGGGCCATTATCACTACGCACAACATTAGAAATTCCATATCTAGTAAAAACAGGCTTCAATTTACTCACTTATGGTGTCCGAAACTGGACATATCCCTGAGTTCCTCTATTTCTACAAAATTTGTGAAATAATATACAACAAATATAAAATTATTTTGAAAGAGTGCACAAATATCAGTGCCAACAGTCAACCACGGACCACCTGCTCTTATGTACATTGGTTCCTTGACATTTTTCTGTCATGTCAAAGCACTCCAGTGTGCCACACATTTCATCATATGCAGTAGCAGTGGTTGCTATCTTACTTCAGCAGGAACCAGACAACTGGTTGAGCTAATTTCAAACTTGTCTGTAATCCATGTGGCGTGATACATTTTCACCACAATAACTTCAGACCACTTTTCGACGGGAGCTTTCTATCACATGACGTCCTGTTTATGACCAGTTACAGTCACATGCTCGAGTCACACCACTTCTTAGCGTAACCAGTATGGTCCAGTACTTCAGCCAATGAAACTCTTGTGTTGGAGCGTAACTCAAGACGAGGGGGTTTATACCTGGTAGACGCCGAGAGGAGGCCAACGCCCAAACGAGTATATGAAGGCACGCCATGTTAGAGCTCGCCCCAATCTGTACTGATCTACTAGAGACGTCAGAACCTTCGACGCCTGTGTTGACGAGCCCAGCAACTCGACGGACCACAACACTTCTCAGATATTTAATTAATATGAATTCATTAACATTAAACTTAATTTTGTTAGGTCTGCTGTCAGCATCTTCCATCTGCAACTCATACAGTGAGTAATTACAATTTTGTATATGCTTTTGCTTTGTTTATAATGTTTCATTTATCAAATTTAAATATTTTACTTAGTGAACTTTCCGCATTCACTTGCAACTCGGTAGGCACGACATTTTATTTGACACTTCAAACAAGTTACACAATTACTCACTACATTCTCTATTTCTTGACTCATATCAGGCCAATACAAATGCTGTCTGGCTCGATGTTTAACTTTTGATATCTCTAAGTGATTATAGTATACACGACTCAGCATCTCATTCCTTAGAGCTTTAGGAGCTACAATTTGCACTCCTTTAAATAACAAGTTATTAACAATACTTAAGTAGCCTCATTTCCATGAAGTGTGGTTTTGTGATGTCTGAACACTCTTTTCCTTTGGCCAACCCTTTTCAACCAACAGCAACACTGCATGTAATTCTGGATCTTTACCAGCCACTACTTTGAGCTGCTCTAGTCTAAGTTGCGTGACTGGTAATCTTGTAATTACTAGCCCTACATGTGCCTCTACTTCTCTGCAAACAAGATTTTGTGATTTATTTTCACGTAACCTAGACAAAGCATCTGCTAAGATGAACTCTTTACCCTGCACATGCTCAAGAGTAAACTCATTAGGTTGTAACCTCAAGCACAATTTTTGCAATCACAAACTGACATTAATTTAAAGGTTTGTTAAAAATTGAAATGGGTGGCAAATTATCTGTTTGTATCACAAACTTAGTTCCATCCAGATACTGGTAAAAGCACTGAGCCATAGACAAGACTCTGTTTTTCTATGTGTACATAATTTTGTTCACTCTTGTTTAGTGTCCTGTTTGCATGTACTACTTGCAACTGATTTTGAAGGATAACTGCTCTGAGACTATGGCTGTAAGCAGCTATTGATAAAACAATAGGCTTATTTCTATCATACTACTGTAGTATTGAGTTTTGGAAGTGAAGTGAAAAGATTTTGGTCAGCGTTTAACATCGAGGTCTTTAGCACCGATGAGGGTTGATATGATGTGAGAATGGAGCAGCACCGGAATAAATGGGCGGGAGACACTGGAGATTTCCGAGAAAATCCACAGACCAGCGGCATTGTCCGGTACGATTCCCACATGCGAAAATCCAGGGACCAAACTGGCCGGGAATCGAATCTGGATTGCCTTGGCAGGAGGCAAAAAGGTATGACCCCTTGATGACACCAACTGAGTTTAGGGTCAACACTTGCGTAAGTTCTCTACAGGCCTACTCCTGTTTATCATTCCACTGCCATTGTGCATTCATTTTACTTACGTCTCTCCTTGGATGGCCAATTTCATTTACCTGAGGGATGAACTTTGACACATATCAGATCATCCCTAAAATGTAACAAATTCTTTATTTTCGGGTTTGGGCATGTTTAAAATAGCTTTACCTTTCTCCTCGTCTGGGCTAATGCCCTTGGAACTGAATTTGTGCCAGACATACGTTACTTCTGAAGAACTGAACCTACATTTTGATTTAATGGATTTTACCACATTTTATTTGGCTCTTTGCAGTACCTGTTGTAACCATAAATCATGTTCTGTTTGGTCTTTCCCCCATATAATAATCTACGTAAATTTACACACCTAAAATGCTTGAAAAGATGGTTGTGAAGCATTTATGAAATACTTCAGGGGCTGAACTTAAACCATGTGGGAGCCTAATAAATTGGTACCTACCAAATGGTGGGTTAAATGTTGTTACATCCTGACTTTCCTAGTCTAATTTTATATGCCAGAAACCATTGTAAGCATCCAGTGTTGTGACCCAACCTCCAGAAATATTCCACTGTGTTTTCATTAAATTGTAGTGGATTGGGCGGCTTCAAATTATTAATTTTAATATTGATGACTGTGTTTTGTGGTACATTTCAAACTTAATACCTTCCTTGTTGTTGCGTGGGTTTAATTTTCTACTCATTGACACGCTGAATCTTCTCTGACTGCACCATACTATGTATCCTCTTCATATATCATCTTAGCTACAACGAAAAACACCAAACTTCACTATTCAAGTTTTTTTCCCCCTTTAATCATAAAGATCCTAAATACACAGGTAGCCTTGTCTAACAATCAAGCCCTCTGCATCTTGACTGTCCACTTTCGTCAACCTCGCCAATATCACACACAAAACATCTCTGCCAATACATGATTATCTTTGGTTATTACACTCAGTAAAATTAATGGTAAAAGACAATGTGCTCAACAAGACAAGTGCAGGTTTCAAGTAAAGACAGTTAAGATCCTAGTACACATCATAACATTGTAACAAAACCTCAGCTATAATGAACATGCAGGAACCAACTAACACGAAAGAATTCACAAGATTCCAGGGCATCATAACCTATTTGAGGAAATTAATTTTGAACAAATAAGAAAACCAAAACCCAGCAATTACTGTACGAGTATTAACATGTCTCGAATCAGAATCACTAAGTGAAGAACCATAAGAACAGTATATTTTGGCAGATGCTTGTATGGATTAGTGTGTTTTGGAGCAGCATCAAGATGAAGAATGGAAATCAGTGTAATTTTTATTATGAAGTCAAAAGATTTTCTCAGGCTGTGCAGTAATTGCCCAACTTCTTCTACCAAAATGATACTCTGCTCATAATATAATCTGCTTATAGATAAAAAAAAAAATACAAGTATATACTCAAATAAAAACTAAAATCCACAACTTCTCCTCTAAAAAAATTTTTAAGTGGCTGAGAGCGAGCTGGATTAAAAGTTAGCTGCTCTTTCTACCAAAGAGACAAATATATTGTGTCCAGCTTTAAGAATTTACGAACTGAGATGAGGTAAGAATGGAATAAAAAAAATATGAAAATGCAAAACAAAAGGAAACATGACAACATAGAAAACAATTTATATGCTGCTAAAAGTGTTTAATCACACAACCAACATTTTTATTCTATTTAACAAAATACCTCGGGACCTAAAATGTTTGCTCTAAATTGATGTTTCGTTAAATCCAAATTTATATATATATATATATATATATATATATATATATATATATATATATATATATATATATATATTTTTTTTTTAACCCCCCGTCCCCCCCACCCACAAAAAAAGTTAAATCCTCGGGCATGTTTTGTCGGAAATGGAGGCAATTTTAAGAAAGTATGATGGCTCACAACAATAACATACCGCAGGTACCATCAATATGTAAGCCGCAGCCGTACAAGAAAAAATTTGGCGAAAAAAACTTTAAAACTGCCAGTGTAACACTCGTCGAGCGTGCACCCGGTGAGTCAACACGTGAGAAGTCATGATAAACGAGTCAACTTTCTTTCCGTCTCTCTCCCGTGCCTACAAGAAAATTGAGGAGATTTCCGTAAAAAAAAAAGGAATGAAAAACTGAAGTAAAAGTTTGCAAGATAACGGTAAAATAATAAATACGCGCAGCAGCGGCCATTATGACTTACAGGCTGCCGCACTTGTGAAACAAACTGGTTGCTGCTCGCTAAAAATACTTCGAACTCAAGCACTTTTTAACATCGGCGAAACGTATTATTCACGTTAATAAATTTGTTGTAAAAAGTCAATGACGCTGGACACCACTGCATTCTATCAGTAAAAGAATTAATCGGTAAAGCACACTGCACGGTAGCCCATTCTGACGGAGAGGCTTAGCACTATCTGTGAATTAGTACCCATGCTGTCCACTGCAGTGCTGTGCGGATTGGGTATCTAGATGCTCGTTCATTCGCCAGCCGCCAGGATGAGGACCTAAATGCGCATTTGTTACTTAAAGGCCCATACACACCGGTCAAACTAAGGCCAACCAATGTTGGCGAACAGATTCAATCAAACGTTGGTTGCCCAAGCTTGGCGTTGTGAGTGCCGTCCATACTCACCCAACCCCTTGGCTTCAACGTATACGCTACAGATTGGTTTAGGTTCCACAGGTCTGCTGAGCAACAGAGTTATGTTTCTGCGATGGCTGATGACTTAGTATAGCTAGTGCAGTGTATTTATTTCTCAACGAAGATGTTAACCAGCGCAGCGGTAGAAAACGACGGTGGTGGGCTACTTCACTTTTTGAAAGTAGAAAAAAGTATAGCGGGACCGACTTGATGGGCCATCTCGTTGCAGAACCAGATAATGTGCTGAATAATTTTTGCCGAATGAGCTATACTGACTTCGAAGTTCTATTGAATCGCGTTGGTGAATCAATTAGTAAGCAAGACACAATTTATAGTTCTTCAGTACCAGCAGCGGAAAGGCTTATGTTGACGATGAGGTATTCGGCTTCAGAGGATTCGTATGCAAGTTTGATGTATAACTTCAAGATATCAAAACAGCTGATATCAAGAATTATACCTGAAGTTTGCGCAGCAATTATTCGAGATCTCAGTGAATATGTAAAGGTAGTTAGAACAAAAACAATTACTTTATTTGTAATTGATAAGTTATTCTTAACATAATTCATGTACCCAAGTTCCCTCATTACACAATACATACAAGTGAGAAGTTAAATGTAGCAAAATCCTTTATTTTTGTATCTTTTTTCTGCTATAAGTAATGATTTGCAACAGTGTCTATGTATGCACAATTGTAGAGTCGGTGCTCTGACCTGTGCTAACATCGTGAAGGCTGACTGAGTCCCTTGGATATGGATTGGCAGATTGTCCATATGTAAGTGTTGTGCACTGTTGATGTATCTGTATGTAAAAAGCCGTTTCACAGAGGACGGTATCCATATAAGTCCGATGACCATACGAGCGAAGATGATGGTGTGCTCACTGAGTTAATTAACACTTGCATGTCAATATTGTGTGGGGTACACATGAATGCTTGAACGTGTTGGTGCAGGTGATAAGGAGCGAGAGGAACCTGAAGCCACGTTTTGTGCTTTATTATAGAGACCCATATCAGCTTGGAAAAGTATGAGTTCAATTAAATGCTCAATGACGCTTTTCTGTATGAGAACTGTAGCTCCGGTGGGGTGATGCAACATGCTCTCCATAAATTGTACTGTCATCGCGTACCATTCAATTTGTAGCTGCGTCTTTAATTATCTTGTAGGCCTCGTCTGCACTTTGCGAAGACTCGAGTTATCTTTTAATAATATTAGGCTTGGGATATTGAAAACGTTTCCTTCCTTGTTTAAGATGGTGTTGGAGTAGACAGATCTCCGAACACTAACATCACTGTTTCGTTCTTCATCACCAGCGTCAGTGTTTGTCTCTTCTGTTAATTCTATCTGACTTTCGGCTATTTTCATTTGGCGAAGGCAACTCCTGCAACAATTTAACCACAATTAGATGTTTTGTATGAGGTGTTTCTCTAGCTACATTAACTGAGTGTACTAATCACTATAGAAAGGATACGGTAGAAATTCAGAGAATCGTAGTGACGATGTTTGTAAATTGTACCAAACACTGCGTAGTTTTAAGCCATTAACCGAGTTATATTCCATACATAATTTTATCTATTCTTTTTTAATTTTGTAGTTTATAGGTGAGCATATGTACAATTCACAATTTTACTGTTTCCTGTCAGTACAAATTTTGAAAACTATCTAAATTAAAAAAAAAAAAAAATATATATATATATATATATTATATATATATATACACACACACACACATATACATACATATGTACAGGTGAAGGAAAATAATAGAGCAACTTCAGGAAACCTTATAAATTGCAGAAAAAAAATATTTATGTTTTTAAAATATTACTGAATAGGAAAAATTTTGGTTAATTTCGAAAATATTTTTAAAGTGTACAAACTGTTTGCTTTGTGCTATCAGTAGTTTTCCAAAACAGCATTAAGGTTTTATTTGTACTGCATTTTTTTGATGCTGCGATTTAAACAGTTTTCATTTATTACTTGTACAAACACGTAACAGTAAATTAGTAACTATGTAATGCACCCAAATGTAAACTACAAAATTTGAAAATAATTTATTTGCTGGAAATGACAATTAATTTAGTGCCTCAAAGCTGAGCAATGTTTGGTGCAACAAAAAATTACGAATTTATTTTTACGGGGAGTACCCTAAATCAGACAGATGCTGTTCAGGAGCCGCAGTAGGGCTTTTGAACAGAACTGTACAACAAAGCAACTGACAGAAGCAGTGAAAATATATCATGACATTACTGTTGTAATACAGGTCCATATACAAACGGTTTCATATCTTATAGGCAATTAAATGCAATGTATACGTCAATACAGATGCTGAGATATTCAATGATTCTATTTTAGAGCAACTCCAGCAATAGAGAGTGTGATAGAGTGAAGAGGTGTTTTACGGCTCTTTGACATCTCAGGTCTTGAGAGTAACACCGGGAATGAAGGGCGGGGGAAATGGGAGATCCCCGAGAAAACCCGCAGGCCAAAAGCACAGTCCCGGCACGATTCCCACATGCGAAAATCTGGATGACCCTCACTGGAATACCTTGATGGCAGGCTAGCGTCCTGACCACTAGAACAACCGTGGCCCCAGCAATCAAGAGTTATTAGGTCAAGGACACATACTTTTGTTGTAGAGTGAATAAACTATTAGAGGTTCCGACAATAAGTCTACAAAATTCCTTTAAGTACCTAGCTTAATATATTGTACATAGAACTTTCAAAAGAACGTCGGGTAAGTATTATACAGTATGTATTTTGCTTTTCACAGATGCCTTCTTCTGCAGAAGAATGGTGGCAAGTTGCTCAGCATTTTGAGTAGAAATGGCAGTTCCCACACTATCATGATGCAATTGATGGTCGCCATTGCGTCGTACAGTGTCTGCCAAATAGTGGCAGCGAATATTATAGTTATAAACAGTATTTTAGCATTGTGTTGTTAGGTGTAGCAGATGCTGATTATTGTTGTCTGTTTGCTGATGTAGGTTACCAGGGGAGTATTTCAGATGGAGAGGTGTTAATAAACAGTTTCTTATGGAAGCAGGTAATTCAGAATGAACTATATATCCCTGCTGGGGTGCCACTACCACATAGGGAAATGCCAGTTCCATACGTGTTTGTGGGGGACGATGCTTTCAGTCTTAACGAGCATTTGATAAAACCTTATCCAGTCGAACAAAAAGGGGTCTAAGAAACGTATGTTTAATTATCGCTTATGTAGAACATAGCATATTTTTGAGAACATTTTTGGCATCATGTCATCAACATTTTGAGTGTTACAGAAACTGATGTTGCTGAAGCCTGAGACGGCTAAACTGGTAGTTCTCGCACGCGTGAACTTACAAAATTTCCTGGGAAAAAGTAAACTGTCATATAACATGTACACACCTCCCGGTAGTTTTGATGACAATATTAAGGGAAATACAACACCTTGCGTTTGGCGACATGAGGACCAAACAAATAGGCATGGGGCTTTCCAGCCAATGAAAAAAGCAGCTCGAAAAACTGCAGCTAAGTGTGAAACTGTACGACAAGAATTCATAGATTACTTTTTAGCTGAAGGAAGTGTGGAGTGGCAAAACCTATACGCATAACCTCGCATCCCAATTTTATGTTCGAGTATATATTGTCAGATAAGTCAAAGGTGACCGGGACACGTTGGCGCACATTTATTTTATTTGCAATACTTGTTTTATTAACATATGCCCATGTTTCGTAACATTCATGCACCTAAGAGATATTACAGCACAACATGACATTACTAATAGCATCATGTATTCTACTGATTATACTATATCAGAAGTAACACAAACAGTACATTTACTAAATAAAATGCCGCTTATTACTTTAAATGCTGCACTTACCTTTGTTTTGCTGGTATATCTTGGAGTAAATCCATACAATGTAACATATTGCTAGTTACAGTCCCAAGAGCATTTATTCTATTACGTTACATATTTGGTCTGCATCTTATTTCACGTTGATAGATATTTTTTTTGTGCTTAATTGATTAGTTTTCTTTAGCGTGTTGTAAAGGCTGATGTAGGTTTAATTTTTTATTGAGTGCATTAACATAACTAAGTTACATGCTTATTTCAGTAGAGCAGTTAAATTGTTTATCTCGGATTGATTACTAGTAGTTTTGTTTATTGTGCTATGTAAATAAGAAAGAGTCGTATCTATGAGTTTTGAGCAAGACGGTCGGGTGGAGTTTTTTTAAATAGATTGGTGTGTTTTTGAGGGAAGAGGTCAAGAAAACCTGGCAGCAGAGAGGTTTGCAAGAAATCGAGGTGACTTTGAACTGCGCTCACTGCAGGAAGACTTCAGCTAAGTCACGACTCTCATTAATACAGAACCTGTACCTCGCACACATACTTGCCATGATTAGTTTGGTTTTCGGGCATGGATTGTCCTTGAAAAGTTTTTTTCACCTTGCGACACCCTTCGATTAAGATCAAATTACTCTAAGCTATTTTCTTTCTAGTCGAGGCATTTGTCATTTTTTTTTTTACTATCATAATTTTCTTCTCAGTTGAGACAGTTTATCGAAACTTTAACCTTTTGCATCTGCACTCAGTTTATTGTAAATACACTATAGAATTTCAAAGATCATTTTTCATATAACAGCTAAAGAAGTCAGCCAAGTGAATCGGCTAATGTTACAAGTTACTTACTTTATTCACGTATTTTGTTTTAAGGCGGCGAGGAATATTTTTCATCATAAATTTGGTCCAAAAAATTATCAGGCTGTGTATTTCTTTCGCAGCTAGTTTTGGTACATGTAGAGTTTCTGCATGCAAAAATTACAGGGACGCCAGGCGAACTCATCCGGATCTTCAGTGGTAAGCAGTACTGGTGTTTTCCCGAGCCCTCCCCAGAACTCTAGTGTTATGCTGCACAGCAACAATCAATCCAAAAATTAACCCTGGGTTTTATCACCATCTAATTATCACTAACATTTATCAGCAGGTAATACATTACAATACACCAATAAAAATGTCAGGTTTTTGAAAGCAAACCACTTTGATTTATACACATCGTCATGCCACTTCCTGTTTTATTTTCTTCCTTTTGTCTTTCTCATCTGAAGGACGTCGTTCACGATTCCATTTTCTTCCGTATATCCCCAGCCTCACGATGCATGATTTCTTCCTTGGTTTCACGTCCACACCGCTCAACCAACGCAAACCAACCCCTTCATTGACGTTGGTTGGCCTTGGTTTGCCCGGTGTGTATGGGCCTTAACACAGCGTTGCTCGCTCGGCACTCTTTGATCGGCTGCACGTGCTCAGCTCAAAATCACTCCCGCAGCCAAAGTTTTCAAAGAATTTTAATGATTTCTTTCTGTTTCTCAACGGATGGTTTAACACTATCTATGGAGAAAAATGAATTTACTGCGGCCAGTAAATGTATTTTTAATATTTTATTTTATCAAAGTTATTTAGTTATTGCATACATTTTTAGTTCTTTTTTGGTAGTTCCTAAAAATCCTTTTGTTAAATTACTGTTTTCGTTATTCCTAAGTTTGTTAAAATTGGGGCGCTACGTAATTAAAAACAGAGAAAATTGCTGCAAATTTATAATTTTGTTGGCAACATCGATGATAACCTTGTACAGAACTACTAATGTCAGAGAACAAGACATCTCTTCTACCATTACATATACTTTGTGCTAAAATTTAAAAAAAACTTTTACATTCACTTAACATTACAGCAGGATGAGTTAAATTACCTTTCAACATAAATGTATTTTTATGGATACCTTTAAAATCTACAACGTAATGAAAGTATCTGCTATGTGACATAGCTAAAGCTGTTTAACATACCTTCAGCAAATGTTGACAGTTCTGAAGTCACAAATTACATGATGCCTTGTCAGTTAAAACTCAAGACAAAATTTACTATACATACGGTGATATAGACATCTCAGGTTCATTTTAAAAACCACAAATTTTGACTGACATTAGATTGAATATCTACAGAACCTAAAAATACATTCCTTTAGAACTGTCCAATTTTACTTTAAGTTATGTAAAATAGAGTACACTGTAGCGCGTCGGCTCTGAACTTGAATGCACTTATTTCGCCGTCAACAACGTATCCTGGTCACGGCACCAGAAAATGTAGCACGTCTCGCAGAATGAAGATGATACTTAACCTCTCATCTCATCCTGGTCACAGCACCAAAAATGTGATGGGTCGGCTGACATAATGATGAATGAAGCTTACATTATTGTTGACTTAACCTCTCATGTGGCCAGTTGTGATCGTATAGTGGTTTTGCTGTAGTCTACATACGTAAAACTCTGTTAAGAAGTTCCCACTTAAAAAGTTTTCCCCTATAATAAGTTTCAATTATATTAACCCCCTTCCGTTACTACAATAGTAAATTTACCCTTTTAAGAAGTTTTTCCCTGTTAATAAGTTTGAATTTTTCAGTCCCTTCAGAAACTTCTTAACAGAGTTTTACTGTACTTAAAGCTTGTTGACGTGACTGTTTTTACTAAATAACTTAAAATCCTGTACCAAACAGTTTCGTTACAAGACGTAAATTTCTATTTCACATAATTGCCAAAAACTTAAAAACCGACACTCCCGGGAGAGAACAGTCTGACAATTGCTGGAAAAACTAAAAATAAATGAAAATGATGAAAACTAATAAGTTCCCATGGCTGTTCCACCACCTCTATCACTCCAAGTCAACACATCCCGCACAACCATCTCTCACCACGCTCAAACAACCAGTCCAGATTGAAGATGGCCGACCCCGTGAAGCTTGCTCTCTCCCTGCAGCGTCTCTAGCGGCCACCCAGCGCACCACGGTAAAAACGTAACGGAAGTTTAATACTAAATTAAATACAATAATAAATTACAAACTTTATACATCTAAACAACCTGTAAAATGAAAATATAGATTTGAAAACCATAATTACCTAATAATATACAACATAATTTTTAGTAAATTTGAACTACGTGTCCTTCCATTGGCTCAAGCCAGCTCGTGCAAACATATTACCGTCTCTCTCGCACACTCAACGAACGGCGGTGCATGTGCACTTCGTGAAAAGTAAAATTATTAGAAAAACGGTAAAATCTAAATATAGCGATTCCTGGAACTGGGTAGGCACACAAGTGTCATCAAACAAAACTAGCCAACAATACACCCAGCCCTTAGTTACAATACAATAACAGTTAAACTACAAATGATAATATCAAATTTAAATTAAAACACAAAGTTGCCTCAGCCTAAACAAACCAAATTTAATACATATAAAATTTAACAATTTCAAAACAAAAAAACAATACCAACAATAATCAGAGATGCAAATAGAAGGGCATCTACTACTTTCCCTGTACAACCAAAATTTTTAAGCAAGCAATCATATTTAAGTTTATTTCCTAAATTTATACAATACGGTAATTACAGCATAATCAGAAAAAAAAAATTAAGAAACACATTAATTTTTATGTTTGTCACAATAGTAAATTTTCAATTATCTTCATTTCTACAAACAAAATACTACACTTTAAATGCTAAATTAATAACAAAGTTACCTGAGCCATGATCTGTAGTAAGGCAATCTGCCGGATGTAAATACTTTTCCCACTCATGTTAGGGCCAGTTATGAAGTGAAAATTATAACTGCTGGATGCAGACTGTAGCATAAAGAACAAATATTGTGCAGTATATGTATTAGCTGTACAAATGAAAATGTTCTGAATATGACAACCAAATAACTTACAATTTACATTTTGCTGCAATTACTATATACGTAGTTTACATGATTCTGTACTTATCTTCAAACACATTCTGTTGCGTAGCTTAACACATCTTAAAATTAAAATATATAACGCCTTGTAGATCTTCATTATATTTTTTCATTCAAACAAAATTTTTTTTGTACTTATGTGATACAAATAAAATCAAAAGACATACATACATTATAAATAGTCATCCACTAATGTTAAATATAGTAGTTAGATATAGTGAAAATTTAACAAGAACAGAGAAGAAGAGAATGAGAGAGGAAAAAAAGGTGTGAGATAGGGAGGAGGAAGAGGAGCAGGAAGAAGAGGAAGGGGAGGAGGAGAGCTAAATTAATAATTTAATACCATCATTTATAGTTGTCACAACACAAGATAAACATGTTCATTGTCTTTTCATAAGTCTTGCACTTAAAAGTGCGTAGGTGTAAAGATTAGCAACTGTACTGTAATTTTTATAAAATATGTTATGGGCTTTATTCTGTGTCAGTAAAACTACTCGACGTCTCATTCTGTTACATTTTATTCATTCAGGTACTACACATGCTAGAATTTTGTTAGCAAGTCCTGAATTACTATTTTTCTCTCTCAAAAACATTGCACTTATTTAATAGTTTGGTTTCTGGTTTTTATTTTTGATCAAAAAATGTTCGCAAAATTGTTTAAAGTATATAGCTTAAATTCATTTACTCCAAAATATTGTGTAAGTCACAAACTAACCTTTCAAAAGTTCCAAAAAATTCTTATGTTTGCTTTTACACCATTAAGAAAAATAGGTTCATAAATTTTAATTAGTGCCAAGCATTATAAAAAAAAATTTGCAGCACCTAAACTACTATGTAGATCAAAAGAGCTTGTTTTATTAATAAATATTTATGATAAAAAGCATTAAGGCCTTGTACGTATAAATTCCTTTCTAAAAAAAGAGAACATCATGCTCTTAATCTATCATAACACTTCATAAAATAGTATAAATACTTGCATACCACGTCATTGGCAACTGGTTCTGTGCGACAGATGAAGTCAAGCATGGGATGTCGAGATTGTTTAAGATCAAGCATGTTGGCAAACCTGGGGCAAACATAGTTGCTGATACAGCTAACATGTGCCAGTGATAGAAGCATGTCTGTCAAAACAATGTTTTCACACAGCTTGTACAGACAACCAATATGGCTGCGGATGTCTGCGAGAAGACGAAACACCACCCTGTGAAATACCACCACAGTATTAGAATAACGGTTCTTAACACATAACAGTAAACATACCCTTACATTACTATGCCACTGATGCAAAGCATTAATTTCGTTATTTGTAGAATTAAAGTACAGGCTATTCACGGTATAGTGAGCATTCTGAAATCCTAGTTAAATCTTTATTTTCACACAATTTTTATCTTTCAGCCACTGAATAATAAATTAAAAATAGTGGTAAAAGTAATAAACACTGTATATATAGCTCACAGTACTCAAAGTTTACATTGAGGGTAAGGGGGGGGGGGGGGGGCAGAATAAAATATAATTTTATTTTGACAAGAAAGCCTTCAGAAGGGCTCACTTTAACATAGTAAGTCTGTAATATATCTTACTAAAACTTAAACCCATATTGAGCAACAAAACATTCTGAGATCATATTAAAAGAGCTGAGATGTCAGGCATAAAAAACAAAAGCATTTCCCAAACAAAATGGTACCCTAGAAGAAGATTCATTCATAATCATGATCTTGAGAAAGAGAGCGAGAGAGAGAGTGAGAGAAAGAGAGAGCAAGAAAAAAACATATATGGGCATGGTAACAGAATGAACAGCGAGAGGGTGCTAAGGAAAATTTTTAATTGAGTTATAGTGGAAGACGACCTAAGAAAAAACTAAGGAGTAGATGGAAGGAACAGGTGAAGGAGGAAGTTAAACGAAAAGAAGTTGACCGGGAGAAAGTAAAAGAGAAAGAGTGGTGGGAGGACAGAGGACAATGGAGGCATTTCATAAGGTTGACCTGGCCACAGCCTGGAAACAGCATTGGATGATGGTGATGACGATAATGAGGGAAGAGAAACAGCATGATTAATGGCTGCGAGATGTCTATTTCTAACGGTTGGTAATTAGTTTAGTACTGTAAATTTCAAGCTTTGAGAATAGGTTAAGGTGTACCCAGGTGAAGAGATAAAGCACTGCTGGTGCAGTAGAATTTGCAACCCTATAGCAGGAACCATTCTTAGACGACTCCCATGCCTCCAGATGACTTTACAACTTGCGCAGTGCAGGTCTGAGTCCTAGAATCACTTTGATTCCTTGGCAAGGCATCCACACGTATGGCAATTAGTCTTAATAGAGAGGCCGAAGTTAACCTTGGTGACCAGGGTTCTTTAAATACCCTAGATAAGTAAGGGGCACCGCTTGTAGTCTGGGGTAACTAATCAGCGTCAGTGTATCGGCAGCCACACTGAAGTCAGCCATGTTTCTTCACCTGAGGAAGCTCCTCTAAGCAGTGAAACTTCGCGATACGCACTTCCGCGATTTTGTGTCGTCTGATGTATTTTTGTGTGTATCTATCAAGTACCAACACTTAAGTACTTGTACTTCTGTCTTTTGTATACACTGATAGCCGAACGGCTTCTTCCTTTAAATTATAATCAAAATTTTGGTCGACACTTGCCTGACCTTATTCTACAACTACCTCGGAGATCAGCTACAACAAGCACTGGTGAGGCACTATCGAACTACCATTATCCGAATGTTTAATTCTTAAGCACTTAAGTGTATACATAACCAGGAAGAATTCCCTGCACCTCCACCACAGCGGCAATTAGTAGTTCCTACTGTGGAGGTGACAGAGATAGTCCTTGAAGAAGCATAAAGAAATTCATAAATATTAACAGGGAAATGTGAGGAAATGAAAACTACAAGGCAAAAAGTAGTTGAGCGAACTAGTGGTTTATTAGCAACAAAAATACAGCCACTTTTATGTCAAAAGCTGAAGGCCACCAGTAACTTTGAGCCAAGATGTTGTACGTGAAATGCTTGCAGAAAGTGCACAATAGCATCTTTCAGAAATTTAGAATTGAAATTGTGTTTAGTTCTTTGTTGGCAGAAGTTTACATTGAGCTGCAGATGTGCTATTCGTTTTTCAGATGGAATGAGGAAACTTCTGTCATATGCAGATTTAGACAAAGTCTTCACTTAGTGAAATATGCATAGAAGGTTTCCAAGACACTGAAGAGAGAGCTTTCTTTCCCTCTCTTCTAGTGTGGCAGTTGGCTGATAGTATGAGGCACGTCATCGGTGTATACAATAAAAAGTAGTGGGTCTAAGTACTTACACATTAAATAATAACACACAGGAAATGAATAAGTTTGATAACTGAATCAGTGTTTTTTGAAAGGGCGTAATCAACATTTTTCGCCAATTTCACTTTTCTGTCAAATTGTGTTACTTATGGATAGAGGCAACTATTGCTGTTGAAAGGGAGTCTGTGCTATTGATCTTTATATGTGAAAACCAGTTCCAAAGATTTTGGTTTGGTTCGAAAGGGTGGGCGTGTGTCACCTACGCCTGTTTAAAATAATTTCACACTTTAACAGAAATAATCATCTGATATCTATGGAATTTAAGTTAAATAAAAGAAATAAAACATAACCTCTAAGAAACAGAACACAATTTATACGATAAAAAAACTGTTTGCTGCTGTTCTTTCTGTATTCACAGATTTTTTAGAACTTTAATTGACAATGGAAAATGAAATTATTTCTAGTCCCCGTCAAACGAAAGTAAAAGATCATTCGTATAAGGAAAAGAAGATCAAAGAAGCTCTAAACATAACAGTTTTTTTACATATGCTATTGCGGACGTTTCAAATGGAATTTCTTTGCTCTTCAGAGACTTCTTTCGGGCCAGATTTGTGATTGATATGTAAATACTAAGTATGGACTGGATTTCAAGATAAATTTCCGAAATTTCGTTATAATTTAGTGTCATTTAGGTACTGGTAGAAAGCTATTCTTTCATACAGAAGATATTTGTTGGCTTTATATGCCATTTTTTGAGCCTGTTTGTATTCGATATTAAGGCCTTTTGGAATGATTCAATTAGAGCGACAATTACACAGAATAGTCAAGTTGTTGGAGCACTTAGCTAATGGTAGGATTTTCTTTTTTAGATTTAGGGTCCATATCGGGTATTTATGTGATCTTTGAACGATTATTTCAATGAGTTCATATTATAAACATAACAGTTTTTTTTGGACATATGCAATTGCAGGTGCTCACAATGGCGCATGTCCAAAAAAAATTGTTATGTTTATAATATGAACCCACTGCAAGAATCGTTCAAAGATCACATCAAAGAAGCTCATAGAACAGGAAAATTGTACATAAACGACAAAGGAAATTAAGATCCACACAAACATCCTGGATTCATTTGCAGGCTTCATTTAAAATTATATACATGTATGCATATAATATATAAATAATATTTTGATAGTGATTATGAAGGTGAAGACGATTAAAAAGGTCTAAAAGTATTGCTAACAGATATGTACATTTATATAAGGGCACAGGCAGATTTATTGTAATTAATAATATTGTGTGTTCATAATTCCTTAAAGGCATATAAATGTGTGTTTGTAGTTAATAAATAGCCTTTCAAGCATTTCTATGTACATGTTACTTTCCTAACATTTGGTTTTTTTTTTCAAAGGGTGTACTTGCACAATTTCAATTTGTCCATATTTCTGTAAATAAATATCAAATACATATTTCACAGCATGAATGAACCATGTTAAGATATAACATGCGATTTCACAATACTGCCCAAAGTACAAATTAAGAATATATTAAAACATATAGGAAGTTTTTTCGTGTTTTCCAATAGTTTAAATTTGCTCACCTACGCCCTTTCAAAAAATACCGATTCAACTAAGGTACAAACATGTCCTGGTTTTTGCTGAAATGGAAACACTTCACAGTTCTTTTGTCATTGAATAAGCCTTGTACAGTAAATACTTTAAAAATGTATGTTTGTGGGCAAAAGAAGGACAAAGCTGCCTACCGTGCTCCTATGCATCAACATAATAGTCAATTACAAATTATTATAACTTTGTAAAGGTAACAATAGTAATTACATTGTGATAACACCAATAAAAAACTACACGTATGTAGATAATTTTTTAAAACTAGCAGTTCTAATGAAAAAATTATCTCAATATGTAAAGCAACCCGTGACTATTTTAGGCAAAGAAGTATGATAGATTAGTTGCAATAAAAAGGTTTGTGGTTTTTTAAACAGCATTGACAATTTGTAGTCATTTACTTAAATTTCTACCACCAAGTTCAGTAACTCATATGTCAACATCTTAACAACTTACACATTGCTGATGCTTCGTATCTCTGTGAGAACCTCCTGACAACGATCACTTGCACACTGTATTTCATGTGTCGAGAAAATGAAACCATTCCGAGACTTCTGAACCTGTCCACAAATCAGATATTTGTACAAATTGATGTTCTAGCTGTTGAAGCTTGCAGTATAAATGAAGTTTGGAGACTAATCTTAAGTAGCACAGTTATGACATTAAACAATTCATTAAGAAAAGCATCATATATTAAAACATATTTTATAAAAATTAGAAGTACAACTTATCTGCCAAGACTACTTTAATGTGTGTATTGTCTTGTACTAAGTCCAAACGAAAGACTTTCATCTAATAAAATATTATAGTCATGAGTTGGATGGAACATCAAACCGGTAGTGCAATAACATGACTGGCATAACAGCATTTAATTCATAGCATGTTACACGTGTTAATTAATTTTAAAGCTGGATGAATTTATTGGAATCTCACTTTTTTACTTTGAATACTTGACTCACTCAGGGTTTCTTTTCTTCTTACAGCGGCACTCAACTTTCCAGCTAGGATTATTTCTGTGATTTAGTAAATTTTAAAATAGGAGAAAGTATGAAAAACTTTAGTTTTAAAATTTTACTTTTTCTTGTTTGATAACTGTGAGTATACAGTATATTATAGTATGATGACAGTTGAAAATTTTACTTATGTAGCTGTTGCATTTAAATTTTTGTATTACATGAAGAATTATTACAAAAGTGTTGACCATTACATTTGTTTTTATAATTCACAACAATTAATGTACACAGGCACTCTACCATTTAAAGAGCACAAAATAATAATAATAATAATGATAATAATAATAATAATAATAATAATAATAATAATAATAATAACAATAATCTATCAGAAGCGACACAAGGAAGCTTTTTTAATGATTTTTATTGTATCAGCTCTCAAAGTGCACAGGAAAGTAAACACCGTTACATGTAATTTGATAAATTAGTCTATATGACCACTAGTAGTAATGGTGAATGGGACATTACTTCTCTGTCAACTTTCCCACTGTTTTTTAAATTAGACCTACTCAGTACCAGTATAACAAAAAAGACAAGTAAAGTAAAAAGCTCTGAAACCCTGGCCAATCAAAGAGAAATGAAGTTCACTTAGAACTACGCCATGAAGCTTCTTTTACAAATATTTATTTTGTACTGCTACTGCCAGCCCACAGTTAACCACATACTATACCTGTCAAAACAACTAACATAATTTTTTATCTGCAGTGTATTATTTACTATGAGTCATATTTCTGCAGATCAGTACAGTTTATAGCAGCATTTTATACTTACACCTGGGAAGTCTGGACATTTTGAAGAGTATATTTCAGTATGAATTAACTGTCAGTTTATAGTTTTGTTTTAGTGTCATTGTCATTTGCAAGTAGCTCTATGATAAGCGGAAAAACATTTAACTTGATCCAACCCAAACTAGTGTAATGTGCAGGTATTGGTGTAGGAAGGTATTAAGTAAAATATATAATTATTTAGGGTAACCTGCAAAATTGGAATTGTCTGGTCATGTGACCATTCATTCAATTCAGTATTGCGTCATGATACCGAATCTGTAATGCAAAATATGCTACGAGGATTTTTATTGAGTTGAGATTAACTAAGAGAAATATGTGAGAATCTGGACCTTTCCCTCGGACCAGAATAGCAGATGGTGTCGCAGGAACAGTGGCGCCATCCTGCCCATTTCTCTTCTCACACCCCTCCGCTTCCGCTGGACCACTCTGGCCAGTAGGGGGAAGGGGGTGCAGCAGTCTATAGCAACGAGGCTTAGAGACTATGAAAAATAATATGAATTAGACTTTTGGCTAGAGTAATATGTTAATTTAAATAAGTAATATAAGTTAAGTAAACAAATAACTGTCCAGGTTTTGAAACAAAATATGCAAATTGAGTTAAATAAATGTGACGATGGTGTACTACAGGGTTGGCTTCAGTAGCCGGGGCTGTTTCTGAATGCTCTCTTCCCATTGGCCGGACTACCAATACCAGGACTGGTGGTGGGTTTCCGGACAGTGTGGGGAGAGGAAGGAGAGCTTAATGGACCGCGGGTGAAGGAGGTCGCGAGAGCGCTCGCATCGGGGGAGTCTTCGGGGGTTCGGGCGTCGAAGGTCAGGGCGGCAGACCGCTGATAAGACGACCCGATCAACTGAGTAACAACGACGGGACGAGTGAAGTTGTTTGGCGGCGCGACGTTAAATGCAGTGGATAAGCGGGATTTCAAGTAGGGTCACGAGGTCGGGGCAGCAGACCGCCGACACGATCACTTAATCCGCGTCAACGGCAGATGGCGGGGTGCTACTAACTCAATTTCAACTTAATGTATCAGCCGCGCTAGATTGAAGGGTCTGTACAATTATTAGCCACGTCCGCGGTAGTCAGCAACTCAGTGCACCATCTGCTTACAGACAGTGATAAGACCTTGTTTTTACTCTCCTAAAATCACAATAATCATCAATAGTGTAGAAAACAATAGCCAGATAAAGCATTAACAACAAACTAGAAAAGGAAAGCACAAATCAACAAACGAGAACTTCGTACTAGACATGATTTGGATTAGTGATACAATGGAAACTGTATGGTTAGTCACATATATAAAACTTATTAATTTTGGCATGCAAAGTAGCTATCCACAAATCATCAACCACACTTTATGAACAACAATTTTCACCTTTTTTCTTGTTCAGTACCCAGCATTCGGAAGTGTTTCCTTAAGTTCCTTTCATGCACTGAAAATACTCATCTCTAACACACTATTTATCTCCACTGCAAGTATCGCTATTTGCTTAGTAACTAAAGCTGGTTGCTACAGTTGAGAAAACAGTTAACAAATATTTAAAACAATTCTCTCCACTTGTCAATGGTTTGCTATGCGTATATCTGACGACAGTGACACAAAGGTTATATCTGCAACACATTGTCATAATTGCAGTAGTTGTGGATAGGCTGCTTAATTTTTTTTTATAGTCAAGAAGTCATAGGAATGCAGGAACAGACTGTCATGCGTACATGATGCATGCAGAAGGACAGAGAATAACTGTCAAAATATTTATAAATTACACATTGGAAAATAAGTGGTACAAAAACAATCTCGGTTTGCTGTAAAGAATACATATGACACTACACAAAAGATTTATTTATAATTAGTGGAATTTACACTATAAGTTATTTAAAATGTAGTCCACTTTCAGGTGAATTCAGATACAGTAAGTACACACAAGAACCAAAGATAAACTCAAGTAGGTTTGTTTCTCCCACGCGTGAAAAAAGCATGTAGAGTTTTGAAAATTATAATATTGCAGCAAAAAAAATAATATATGGTAGATTGTTTTACATCAACAGAAGCATTCCTGTTGTATGTAAGATATGAAACATCCAAGAAAACATAAACTCAACTTTAAACTACAAATAAAATCCTTACTGTGTACAGGCAACATGTCCACATTGATTAATTTTACAGTAGAAACAAGACCTACATAAAACAGATTGAAAGCAATTTTATTTCATACATCAATGTTTCTTTGTCAAATATGGGTACTCTTGTTTAATACAAGCAGTTAAAATACTTTTATGATGCAAGGAAAAAAAAAAGCAATTAGTTTTCAATTCTGGATGTGTATAATTTATGAAGTAAATTAGATCATTACATAACTTGCTCGCATTAAAATAAGTTATTAAATAGTTGTACCGCTCGGGCCAGAACGCTACACAAGGTTAGACGATTCATCTGCCATGTTTCCCACTCTCACTGCCCCCGTTGGGACAAAACCTTGAAACATTCTGCTGCTCTATCCTACATTGGGTGATGGAACAAATAGTTAGAAGGACAATTACCATACTCCTGAATAATTCATAGTAATAAATAAGCAATATGAGTTCACATTTATTGAAGAAATCGGGTTACACAAATGAAACCTTCTTTACACCTCAGACAAAAGTTGCAACCCACAAGTGGTGTTGTAAAGTTCGAAAACAGCACAAGTGCCCGCAACTGAATTGCTGTGACCTCGCCTCGGCAGAGGCCCACTTGAATATCACATTTTATCAAAGTTTTGTGAGTTCGCCCTGTGACCAAACTCTACAAAGTCTTGACATGAAACTAGAATGAAAAAGCCCATACATGACGCTTCCCAGCAAGGCCAGCAGAATCATGTAACCTCCCTTGTCCAATCAGGACATCGCATTACCCGGCATCAGCCATCCATGTGCAACAAAAATAAATATTCACGACTGTGGGAGTGATAAACAGCTATTCAGAATTTAGGCTAACAATCCGATACCCTTCTAGAACATTGTAGAAGCCTCCAGAAGTAGTTTACCAAATTAAAAACATAGACAACCCTCTAAAAATCCTAAACAAGGGTCAAAACAATTAATCCTGATTTAAACACCTATAAAACAGTTTTGACAAAGAATGCCCACAAATACCATCATAAATTAAAAAATAGCTAAATCCTGCAATGGTACACAGTAACTAAGAAGAGTGTTTCAGGTTCGGTACGGCAGGACCTCAAAACAGCAAATACTTACAGTCTTCCCCTCTTTGCTGGCCAAGAGGGACACCAGCACACTCAGGAAAGACACACACTACATTGATTCAATTCAGGATTTTTTTTGTAAACGAGAGGATACACAAATTATATAACTACAGTGGCTGCTCTTATGCAGATATTGTGGGTGGGCACATTGAAGGACGTAAGATGTGACCAAGTTATATTGTCGTCAGTTTAAGATACTCACAATCTAAACAGAAATTACATATATGTTTTTAAGAAAAAAAAATTAAGATGGAACACCTAAGTATTTATAAGTCATCTTGGCTGCTATATATGAAGTTTAAGTTTTGCGCCCAGTAATTATAACATTTTGCAAGAAAGCAACCAAGGGAGAAAAAGCAAAATGTCCCTGAGTTAAATTAAGCTATACAACATGTAGCATTGCAGGACAAGGGTTTTTATTTGGTGAATTAATATCTTATGTGATCGTAATTTTCTAATATGTTTTAAATTGTAATTTTATTTTAGTGGATACGGTTCCAGAGGGGGAGAGTAGAGACGCAGTTATTTAGTCCTGAATGTTCTAGATAGGGCGTAATGTTTGTTATGGCCAGGTGGCCTTGGTAGGAGGCAGTAGCTTTGTTTTCTTTCTTGTGTTCTAGTTTTTTCAAAGGGAGTTTTGGCGCTGATTGTGGTTTTAATGCGTAGTTAATGTTTGTGCCCTAGAGGGTTCTAGATAATGGAACGAATGACGAAGGTCACGCCACCGAGAACCAGCCAATGAGAGAATGGCGTGTGGCGCCCCTTCGTTCTGGAATGTTTTGCCTCCACCATTTTAGAATAAGTCGTGGCGCGATCCTGAGCGACGTGCGCGGGGCTGCGGCCCAAAAATACTTTATGAAGTGAAGTTCAGGAGTTGAAATTTAACATGCACGAGTAGCACCGAGGTCTTTTCTCTTTAATCTTTCTTTCGGACAAGCTTTAACTCCACAAAATTCGTTTCCGCCCGTGCATGTAGGCCGCTAGGTGCACAGAGTCAGGATGGCTATTCATTCTTCTTAGCCGCGTGTGTATATTTCACAGTGTGCTAAATTTTCTGACTTTGTTTCGCTTAATTATCTGATATAGTCTCGCTGCATTTCTGCTTGTCATTTTCTGTGAACCAGATCCAACGTGGTAAGACGAACAGTGTATTTTATGCCAACGTAAATTGAAAAAAATCTAATAAACCAACAATTTCGGATCATAGTGGAGTATATCATTTCGTGACTAACTTTTCTAAATTTGCGAATTTCTAAAAAACTATTCTAAATTTGGTCTACAAGGCGACGTAACCTACAAATGTACTGCCAGTAAATTCCGGAGTACTTGACTACAGATGAAGAGAAATGTTCCAGTTTTCATCCCTACCTTTTTGGCTGGGTGATCGTCGAGCTAGTGCACTGGTCTAGGTGGATTGGTGTGCTATAATTTGTCGGCCCAAATGGGTCTTGGGTACTTGTACGAGATGGAAACGTCACAAGCGTTACAGCTCATATGATACTAAATTGAAACTACCCTGCCGCCATCTGTGGATGATACAGAAGCAAACCCACCAGACATGACTGACTGTGTCCAAACGAAGTTGTGAACAAATTGGGAAGAAGGCATGGCACTCTTAATTGTTGTTGATGATGACCACTAGGATGATTTGTGACACACTGCTTTTTTTGTTCAAAACAATAAAATTAAATTAAAATTTTTATAATTACTGGAAAGCAGTTAGGCCTAGGCCTTTACTTACACGCTAGAATGCACCGAAAAGCTTATCATAATTAAGTTTGGACATCATTAATTATTGAGATGGCAAAATAAACACTGGTGAGAATTCTTGACTTAACAGTTGTCACCCTGCAAGCTGTTTACATATGACAAAGCATGCACACTATCTGAACGAAAATAAAAACCAACCATTGGAAACCTTAGGAATTTCTTCTGAAATGGTTATGGTCAGAACATCAAGTGTATACCGTATTTACTGGTGTATAGCACATACTTTTATTCGACGGGTGTCAAGAGTAGGAAGCAGAAAAAAAAGGCAGGTAGTCAGTCCATTTTAGGGGAAGGGGGAGGGGGAGAGTAAGAAGCTGAAGTCAACTGTGGGAGGCAGAGAGAGACAGTTCTCACGGCCAGGTTCCTACATCATTACTCCTCTTCCTTTTCTTTTTCTCCCCCTTCCCCCTCCTGCCATGCTCTGTAGTAACTGTCTGCCAGGTTCATCCATCATTACTCCTCTTCCTTTTCTTTTTCTCCCCCTACCCCTCCCTGCCATGCTCTATAGTAACTGTCGCTGCTAAAACCCTAAAACCCTAAAAGTTCATTTTGATGTCTCATAATAAGCTAACGTTCCACAGGGAAGAAAGAAAGAAGAAGGCGTCATTGTTTTCATGACCAACTATCTTTTCATGGGAAAGGAAGGAAGAAAAAAAAGCATCATTCTTTTTTTTCCTTCCCCCACCCCCTCAAACACACCAGGACAGATAAAAAAGGCAAGCTTGCTGCTGTTAGGGCATGTTATCTTAGGGGGATGGTATCTCAATGGCTTAATGGCGGAGGGGGGGGGGACACGCTGGAAGCAGCTGGCATAGCAGAGCAAGGCACACGCTTGAGGCGAGGGCTGGCAGACAGCAAGCGACCTTGGCAGAGAGACAAGCCCCTCTCCCCTTCTGGCTCGCCACCACCATCTATGCCTTCACACTCTTAACCAGTGTGAATGTTATTTGTCCTCTCTCTTTTACATGTTGCCAGCTATGTGTCCTTTCTTCCCCCTTCCTTCCTTGACCCCCCCCCCCCATCATAGCGCTCGCTCGGCTCATCCTCTTGTGTTTTTTTTTACATACTAGCGAGGCACTAAAATTTTTTTCCCTGTAACTTGTTGCAAAAATCGTGGTGCACACTATACACGAGGGCGCACTATACACGAGTATATACGGTATATTAGTTTAGTGTTTGTAATGAACGTTAAATAAATAAGGTGGCAGAGTCCCATTTGATTTGGCAAATAGCTACACCGCTGTCTAACTTCAAGCTTATTCCCTAAGCCTGTTCTCAACACTTGGTACACATAGCACTGCATTACTTTGGTACGTTCAGAGCAGGGGATGTAGACAACATCAACAGCTTACACACTGGTTCTTAGAGTCTAAGAAGGTAGAACATCAAAGAGCACCATTCCCCCCCCCCCCCCC
>PNEQ01133436.1:20807-32992 GCA_003012365.1 Medauroidea extradentata | reverse complement strand
ACAGGTCAAGTTCGTCATATGTTCTTTCACTAATGTTGTATTCAAATAGGAAAATACACGGAACTACGTACAATAAATCGCTACCAACCATACAAGCAGTAAAGTAACTCTTGTTAGTGGTGATGTATATGCAGTAACGGCTAGTGATTTTTTTCAAAGGTTAAATCTTTAGTGCTCACTTTATTCCGAATGGCCTATAGATGTGTACATTGTTTGTAAACTGAAAGATGATATGCGCACAAAACAACTGGAACTATACTGGTTTACAACAGAGCTTTTATTTTTCTAAAATATCTATAACATGGCCACCTGTATGTGTGCATGCGTGAGGGTTGGTGACTCACTCTATGCCAGCTGCCAAATGGTACCCTTTTAGTTTATGCCAATTTTGGAAAATAAAATGTTTGCCTTGTGTGTGGGTGTTTACTGTAAATGGGACTGTCTCAGTGGAACCTCTTTATCTTTTACCAGGTGACTAAAAAATTTTCATTACGTTTAGACATTCTATGGATGTAGACTTGATGTGCAAATAAATAAAAAATGAGACCACAGGACACATTCCATGGATGCAGATTTTTAATCCATCTGGAGTCTATGTGTAAAGGCCCCACTGTACTGTTGCATGTTGTTAATGTTTCTTTTTAAGATGCAGCAGTTTTACCCCCGTTGTTTTCACTCTTTTTTGTCGCCAGAAAATTTATGTGGAGTTCTGTCATTCATTCCTTGCATTTTACACGATGTGTGAAGAATATTTGCTTGTGTGTCATTTTCTGAGACACCCATTTTGGCAAATTATGCACCACATCATCATAAACTTAAATTTATTTGTTTGTAATTGATGTTGCCATATTAAAATACATAATATTAATTTTATCACTACAAATTACAAACAATATAAACCGAAATCATAAAACCATGATAAACAAACACGTTGCATCATTTTCAACCTAAACAACTGCCAATTTCATGTCTTTTGAAACTTTCGAAACTCGCAGTCGCAAAATAAATTTTTTTGGTTCGTATAATCAGTATCTCGAATTAGTCATAATTCACTACAGAACATGCCAAAAATAGCACAATTATTTTGTAATTTTACACGTAATTACACAATTTCGCGATTTAAAACAGAAGTGAAACATTTCGTGGTTTCACTCGCTGCAAAAAATGTGTGTCTAATAATTACCTTTTTCTCGGGAACAGCTGTGTCATAAAATAGGAATCTTACTGTACAGTAAACCGGTCTTAAGAACCATGAGAGGTTGTTATAAAAAGGTTTTAATGTATCATGCTTGCCTCTCTAGCACAAATTTTACACTAAAAATTTTGACTGCACATCCATAAATAAGTCATGGAACCCTGAATTGCTTGTGGGCTTTATACATTAACCTGGTAATCAAGAAAGTATTTTTCATGTTACTGAGATAACTTACCGTAATACAGTATCTAAAATTTTTTTTCATATAAACATGAAATTCTTAAGTATTTGTATTTTCGCATGCACTGCCACAGTTTGCTGCGTGAGCTACTAATGTGCCACTTGCCATGCACGAGAGCTGCTAGTCTCGTGTTGTCAGACACAGTATATGCTTCAATACACTGTGTACTAGGTGCGCGAGGTACGTGGGTGGAGCGAGCGGGAGTGGCAAAGAAGCACTACAGTGTTGAATGTGCATGCGCTGGCGGCCCGGGTGGCTTTTGCTTGTCGCTCACTTGCCGCACGCTTTCAAAACAAAATATTTTTACGTCTTCAACATTGTTCGCCTGCAAACTGCTTCCACATAGAACATGTGTATTTAATTACATTGTCTTGTTTGACAGCTTGCAGCCCGCCTTCTTCAACCGTGACCATGTAGGACATGGCCTTGAAGTATTAGGACGCTCCCTTGAAGTACAATTACTGTCATGAAACAAAGCACGAGAAATAAGATTGTTATTACTTCACCATAAACTGCAAAAAAAATTGTGCCAATATTAATGTTAGTGTAATCAGTGGCGCCATATTAAAAGGAAAACCGCTAAAACGTTGTCCTTATCCATGTTAATGTGGTGTAAAATTGTTAAATTGTTCATTTGCATATGTGAAAAAAATTGCGCTAAGTCTATTTTAGTGTTAATTTGTGATGCTGTATCAATAACGATACAGATAACATCCCAAATTATGGTCAAAATATTTAATGTTTATGTTAATAATCCTTTTCTTTTCTGTGATTTATATGCACGTCATACTGTACAAGCAAGAAAAGTTTACAGACAATTGCAAAACATTTTTCACTCCTTTGGAGTCGTCGTTGTGCTTGTTCCGCTGTTATTTTATGTTTGGCTGACAAAGATGTATGCAGTACACTGGACGAATAAATGTTATTCTGTCAACATTTGTGGAGGCAGTCCCTCTTCTCCAGCTCATGTTGGTAGTAAAGCAGGGTGGCGAGAGAGAGAGGGAGCGCGCATGTGTGGCGCATCACGCTGTACTGTGTTGCGACGTCTGCGTTGGCTGATCACCTAATGGTTATGTTCATATTCCTCGATCAAATATCCCGTTTAAAAATTTTCGAAAACAAATTTTTTTTGCAAGCATAGTATCAATGTTGTTAAGCAAACATTTTCTAGAGCATATTAAACCAAACAAAATTCAAAACAAATACATAGATACATATAATGCTTAAGAAGTAAACTTACTTTTGCTTGCTTCTTTTGTGCTAGGAATGGCGGTTCTTCTGGGAAACTGCGCTAGCAATCACAAAAAAATCCATTGCTTTTTAATGTCAATACTACCAGTGCTGCCAACTGCTACATGCTAAAGAGTGGAGTCCATAGATAATAATGCGCTAGAGAAAATATATTCAAGGACTATTTTTCCTGCCATTTTTAAAGTTGCCCTGTCGGATCCCAGGTTGCTATCGGATCCCGGGTGATTCACCTTACGTTTTCCTGTTTATGAAAACATTTTCTGTGTTGTCTTAGCTTTACCTTAGCATATTGCTATTGCCCAGGTTTTTTTGTACATATTCATTGTTGGGTATGTAATTAAATACATTTTACTCAGAATTCATGAATGGAAACAACTACAAATTAGCAAAATGACAATATGCAATATTTATTTATTTTTCACTGAAAAATGTCAAAATTAGTTAGATTGGTAATTGATTCTTACTGGCAGATACGGACATGTTCTAGATTTCGGTGCATACAAAATTAAGGTTTGAGTGTACTATTTTTTAACTGATCATTGAATTCAGCTGTAGCATTCTTCACTTGTAGTAATGCAACTTATCAGCATTATATTCCCCTCTGAGTAATAATTTTCAAATGAATTTTTTAGATATATCTTTGCTTTAAATCTTTTCTAGTTGACAGCTTTTGATCATTTTATTGCATGAGTGTCTTTGTTTTTACTTTCTGACATTCGACAGCATTTTATTTCTTGGTGTGTTGAAAAGAAGAGTATAGTAGCCTATTACATGAAAGCCCATACTTAATATTCCTTGGTTAGCAAAAACCATTTTGAAGGTGTAGTTGGGAGAGTTTTATTTTGAAACTCACAAAGTCGTCAAGTCCTTGTAGTGCACACCAATTAGATTGAGTCATATGTTTGTGGGATTTACCGTTATTTTCGTAGGCTTGGCCATCCTTCTGTATTTGTAGTTTGGAATGATAATATTGATCTTCTTGATGAGTACATCTTCATTTTTCAGATTTGAGTAAAGTTAGTGGTATTGTGCGAGAAAGTTAGAATGTCATAAGACATACAAAACATTTTGGATGTATTTTTATCTTTAAAATTTAAATGAAAGAGTGTAGGGTAAGGGGTTGGCTTGAAAGGTTTGAAACACTTGTGCTTTGGAACAGTGTTAGTTAGAAAGCATGTTAAACAGTAAAGGGACCTTTGTACTTTAGTATTTCTCCCGTTTACAAGGGAGCCTTTCGGGCTTGATTGGAGATAGTTTGAACACTTAGTTGTGATGTTCTACATCAGACAAGCTAGGAGTAGGCAGAGTGACTGTGACGAGTCACCAATTAAGGGCTGAACTGTTGAACCATTAACAAAGAAAACTGTTTACAATTTAAAAGCTTGCATTCACCTGTAGAAGTCGTCTTTATGTATCAACAGAGAAACTGGAGCAGTATAGTTTAAAGGACTTAAGAGGGCGTGGTACACAATTCAACACTAAAATCATTAATCTATAACTGTATGTTTCTTGAAGCCAATTTGCGGAAATTAAACAATAGCAATCCTAGACAATAGTTTTAGCCAACGTTTTAAACAAAATAGTTTCCAGTGTTACGAACTTCTGAGGCACAATCCTTGACGCCGTAACCTCGTGCATTTAACTGCGGCGCAAGAAATCACGCGTAACGAATTAGTAATTCTGGATATATATTTACTCATAAAGTTGGCAAATGCAATTATTTAAGATTGTCATTGAGTATTTTATCCAAATTGGTTTTGAAAAAAGCTTAGAAATCAATTTATGTTTTCAGTATTTGTTTATCTACCACACATTCTTAAGCTGGATTCACAACCACCACGTAGTTTACTCGCATACGGATTTGTAAAAGTAAAAGTAGAAACTTTGAGTGTGCATGCTGGCATTCACATCCTCGCGTAGTGTGCATATGTACGTAATAGAGTTGATCAACTTTCTACTTCGTACGTACGTACGCTAAGTGGTGGTTTGAGAATGCTGCATATGCAAATGTAAGATTCATTTAAGAACCCTCTTTTCTTAAAAATTTTGTTCAAATTTGGTTGAGCAACTTTTTCATTATAAATTGGAAGTTTCTCTAGACTTAAAAATTAGGAAAAGTTACCCCAGTTTGCCAGTCAGTGGTGTTCACTACATAGATATTTAACATTGTGTACTGCAGTATTTAGTTTCTCTTTCATCTCTTCATTTGGATAAGTATCGGACATAAAAATTGCAACTGCATCAACCTAATAAATTTGCTGTGATCGGTACCGGTAACTGACATGTACACTCAGTTTAGCGGCTGAACTGAACACAGAAGTATATACTAGTATAGTAGGGAGCTGAGGAGAAGGCAAGACAGAACGCAGAGTGGTAGTTGGGGCCGCATAGACCTCTGCTTGTAGTCAAGCCCAGTCGCATTCCTGAGCCTTGCCTTCTCCTCAGCTCCGGACTATACATATCCTTAATGTTGATAGATGTCTTAAAGATATGTGTATTGGGTAGATAGAAAAATGTACTTCAACGGTTTTATTGTGTTGACATATGTTAAAGTAAAGCAGGACAGATGTTCTTCGCTGATTCAATGGTTAGCGGGTATGCCACTACTGTAGATTTATGGTGTGTCCAGTGTTTTGTGTAGTAATTAATTTTGTGTAAAGTCGCCTCTGTTGGGTAGAATTCAAGTCAACTATAGAAATTTCAAAAGACAGAAATGAGGAAGCAAAGTGACAATTTTTGCTGTGGAAGAAAATAGTTTAAATTAACGCCTTTCTTGGATGTTATTAAAACACATGTTGCTACTGTATCTATTAATTTCTGACCAGTTATTTAGTACTTTTTTGATTTGTATGTATTTTTTAATGTTGGTTAACTGAAGAATTTAATTTACAACCTGAAAACTGGTGTTTGCAACCTCCTGTTAAAAACATTAATGAGAACCTGAGGTTCTGCGAAGTATTTAACATCTTTGAAGTGAATTTGAACTATATCAAAAGTTAGTAAAAGCTATTAAGGGTCTGCCTACTTGCACGTTAGAGGCTTTAAAGCGACTGAGACATAAGGAAAGGTCTGCATGCCTCTTCATGATCCAAGAGTGTGTGCTCTTAATGTCTATGTTAGGCCCGATTCAGATGGGTAGTTTTACTCCATTTTGGCCAAAAAATACAGAAATGCACTGTGTTGAATGTAAATGTTCACGCAGGATGGCTCTTTGAGATACACAGCTTTTATACCTTACATCATCTCAAGATCTGCTGACTGCACCTCCGACCAACCATGCTGCAATAATTCCACACAGCGGTATAGAAATACATAGAATTAAACTGTAGTATTCAAGTGTATAATAAGCAACCATCCAGCTCAGGTTATTCCGTTGTAGTTTTGGCCTTCAAGATAGTGTCTAGCTAGGAATTGGTTTCGTCTGTATCAGCAGCTGACGACTACAATCAGGAGGAAACTTTTTCCATTAGATTTAGACAATTTTAATAATGAAGTACAGTATATGCTCATGAAGTGTTGTGGGATGTATGCTGCAAGGTGTACAAAGCCCGAAACAATAGAAGTGCGGTGTGGAAATAGTCTGTTGTGTGGCGAGTACAAATCATTGTCAACTCGCTAACAGGGCTTATTAGTAATGGAGTATAAAATCTGCACTACATATTATGGGTTTTTACTTTTTAGTTCCCATTGCATCATTGTTGGCTTTGAATGGTGTAGATTTTTCAATTTCATTTAACTATAACCATTCACACACTAATATTTTACATGCACTGTTCAAACACATAATGCACTCTTGATTACACCTATCTATTTTGCCAAACTATTGGTTTTGTGGTAACAAAGTAATTAGTTAACCTATTTCTTATAGAATGTAACAGAGTGAGGTGGCAAAGCAATAACACACTGGACTCACATCCGGGGACAACCCTGGTTCCATTTGTGGTCCAGCCATCCAAATTAATTTTTCCTAGGAGTTTTTTGAAATCATTTTAGTCTTGTTCTGGGATAGTTGCTAACTGCTGTACATTGATGATTACTACCCGGTTTCCTGTCTGGGCCTCTGGTTACGTCTTGTAATTATCTCTGTTGGTGGTTTTTATCATCCATTCCCTGAACGTTTCCTACAGAATTTGTTTCTTCATATGCAAATGTTAACGTAAAAAGCTGGTAAGTACGTATTCAAACCTTTTTATTGTTACAGTGACATCAAATTGGCATCCGTTCCTTTTGAAAACTAAATACGTACTTAAAACTCTTCACGGTATAGTAATGCAAATACCAATACTGAATAATTATGCATGTTCATCAATGTTCTGTAAAATATGCATAATTTGTTTGTCATATTTCCAATTGACTGCTAAACAGCAGTTGATTTTTTTTTTTTGTGAGCTTTCTTCCCTTGTATGGCAAAAGAACTTCTGTGAAAGCCCAAAAGCATCATTGGCTAGATACAAATGGCTGTGGCAATACATCTAAATCAAAGAATTTTAAGGTATGTCTAGGGAATTATTGTTATTTTCTGGAAGCTAAACGAATCCGTATGTATAAAGGAATTAACATTCTTTCCCTTTGGCTCTGATGTCTGTTTACACGAACCTATGCTAACAATCATCTACAGTTGGTAAAACTACAGAGAAATTGTTTACATAAACATAGTTGTAAAAAAATTCTGATGTTAGTTTTTTTCTAGTGTACCTAAAAGCAATGAAGAAAATTGATATTCTTTAGAATAATGCTTCTACATCGCACCAATATTCTTCCAGAGTGAACACTTTTCTGCTTCAACAAAATCTTACTACAGTGTAGCACCAACGTCTTCGACTAAGTCTGCAATTATAAAATGGCCAAGTTTGACTGCAAAATGTAGGTGGAGTGGAGAGATTTTGGTCAGGGCTTAACATCGAGCTTTTGATTGTTGATGCTACTCATAAGAGTATGAAGCAACAAAGGAGTACAAGGGGCTGCAGAAGCTGGCGTATTCCAAGGAAACTCATGGTCAGTGTCTTGCACCACATTTCCAAATGTGTAAAGATCGGGAACAGACCCTTTTATGTATAGGAACATTAGCACTATAAATAATGAGATACTATTGGGGCAAAGCCACGTACATGAACTGACTTGGCGGCAATAGGTGGGTGGTTTGGTGCAGCACTTTGAAAAAACTGACCTTGTGATTCCACCTCTAAGGTTAAATTGGGCATTATGAACTAATGGAAGCCTATTAATGTTATATTTGTCAAGCAGACAGTTACTCCTACCGACTACTGGTAGTTTGAAATGTTGAATAATATACTACACGATGTATATCTTTGATGGCAGTCAGAGATATGGAGCTGTACTTTTGATTTAGAAAAGGAATGGGATTGCGGGCAAAGTTACAGTTTTTTGGTGCACCCTTAGATATGTTATCTGTATCAAGGGAAATGGTATTATATAATCATAATTTACGGATATATACATACGGTAAAATGAAAAATCAGTGAAACAGTTATAATGTTTTATATTATTCCATCTCAATTTTAAAAAAGTTTACAATATTATTACTGTTAAGGGTTATAGGGTTAGATGTCTCTTCCTGGTGACCTTCATCCATTTCTGAATCCGTCCCTGGCAGAGCGTGTAATGTTTAAAAAAGTAACATGGCGGGCTGTTGACAGGCACAAAGGTGAGTTTAATCACTTATGGCTCTCTGTTTTCATGTAGGTTCACTCAAGTGAGACTAAAAATAATTAGAAGGATTTTTTAAAATGAGCTTATCATACGTGCATTTGTTACTTTTGTGATTGACCCTTCGTCTTACTGGACAACTCCTGGAGGATCTTTTGACATTGTTGTAGGTGGTCTAGGTTCAATTTCTGGCTGGTCTGGTCCCTGGATATTTGCTCTTGGGAATTATGCCAGACGATATTGCTGGTCAGCAGATTTTTTCAGAGATCTCACGTTTCTTCCTCCCCTTCATTTCGGCGCTGCTCCATGCTCACATCAAATCACCCCTCACCAGCGCTAAAGACCTAAATGCTTAGTGCTGACCAAAATCTCTTCACTCACTCTTTCCACTGGGTTGTGGAGTTACCTCAGATTGTGTTCCCATTGGTCAAGAAACCTCATTAAGTTGTTTTCCCATTTGACAAGCTGAGTTATGAATCTCGTCTGTTGTTTTTGTAGACCAACCAATTTTAAGGTACGTGGCCTGTTAGCTAGTTGTCTACTATTCACATATTTGAGGGATTAGAGCTTTTGATCTCGAAGACGTTATGTGAAAAAGATGGCCTTGTGATTGGTTGTCTTACCCATCACCACAAGAGAAAGTGAAATGAAAGCAAGATGTGATTTGTCATTGATACAACATTGTAGCTTAATACAAAAAGACATTTTATCTGTGTGACTAAATATATAGTGTATGTATCCTTTGTGTTATAAATTACAGATATAGATTGTCTTGTGCTTCTTCATTGTTTCAGAAGTATTTTTTAAATTTATTTCCACATTGTCAGCCCGCAGGCACCAAGTAATACGTTTTATATTCCTTTTTTTGTGCAGCGGGTCGTTTGATGCATGGTTTCATCATTCCGGGTATGTGTATTCCCAGCATGTTCACTTGTGGCTACACTTTAACTGTTTGTTTCACGTTGATGTTTTCACATTCACATTTTACATTCGTCTGCTTTATATTTGAATTGTGTAGCTGTGGTAGCTCTGTAAATTTGTGTACAAATCTTTTGTTACTAAAATATATTTAAGTGCGTGAATACCATGGAATATAAGTTATAAATACCAAGCATTTTGTGTGTGGTGTGGTGTTATTGTCATATGGTGTCTTACTGTTGCTACGTTCAACTTCACCAGTCATTTTTAAACTCGACTACCCAGCATACGATTAATTTTTTAAAAATGTGTAACTTTATTCTCAAATGTTTACAAAAAGCTTTCAGCGTATTGGGGAGTGCATGTCAAGTGAAATCTGTTCGTTTAGAAACACTCTCTTTTAAAGCTTTCACAATAATTTTTTATCAGTAATTATCTTAATTCTGTAATTTATTGACCCAGTTACGTTTGGTACATTTATTAATCACTTTAGTTTGTGAGAATTTTGTGATGCATGATATACACGTTACCTTTTTATAATGTTAATTGGCCCCATGTGAAACTTTTTGTTAGTATGCGTGAGCCATTTTTTGTTGAATAATGAGATAAAATGTGTGTGATATTTGCATGACATATATATATTTTTTTTCGACAAGTTAAAGTAGAAAGTTTTGCAGTCCTATATACTGAAGCGATAGGAGATGTTGTGAATGACATCAAATCTATCAGTTACTTCTGTCTGCTGAATCATCTAATGCAGCATTTACACAGTGTATGGTTTAATTTGATACGCGACATCTCATGCAAACTTTTTTGCAATAAATTCGAGAAAGTACAGTTCAAAACCAGTACACACGGATATTTAGCAGCATGTTTTTCCCTTGTAAGAGACTGTCTTTTTTGATAATTGAAACCATTATATCAGCAAAAATATGCATATCATATTTTCTGGTTTACAGTGTAACTATTTTCACATATGTTGGCCCTCACATTACTCTTATGAAAGTGTGAATATTTTTAGTAGCCTAATAACCATTTGACAGTTAATATGTAAGTTGTGGAGTTGTGTAATGTTACAAGGCCTGAATTTTCTATCACAATTCAAAACAAATGCCACAATTTTGGATAAAATTTACCATTCAAAATTTTGATGGTTCTAGTGCTATATTTAGAAATGGCTTACATGCGGCAGCAACAGCGTGCAGCATGCGACGACCTTTCAAGCAGCGACTGCAGCCCAACATTGCCAAGAAGTGCATGACTGAATTAAGTTTCTTTGACATACTCCATTGTGAAATAAATGACTGTCAAAAAAAACTCAAGATGATAGAAAAAACATGAATAAGAATACTCTGCTTATTTATGTTTTTTCTATTATCTTTAGTTTTCTTTGACAGTTATTTATTTCACAGTGGATTATGTCCAAGCAACTAAATCCAGTCAGGCACTCTCATTGTACAGTTTTTTCTAAGATCGTACAAGTAGTGCATGGAGGACAGTTTGGTTTTTTGTGTCTGCTATGATGTATGTATATCTCTACCCATAATAAAAGCATTAAAAAATAATTCAACTAAGTTTTTATGTTTCTGGTAAAGAGAAAAAATTATTTTTCGGCTGGGAATTAAAATGATGATAAATTAATTTTTTCAAGATTTTAGAACAACCACAACTAATCTCAAATGAATTTCATTTTTACGTTTGCTTCCGTGGATTCTCTGCTTATTTAAAAAAAAATGTGTTTGACTTTATATACTTATCTTAGTTCTTGTCTTCCACTATAGTTGTTAGTATTGTGGTGACCAATGTAGACTAATCAGTAAAATAATTCCTGTAGGTCATTCAGGATAAAGTGAGCACTAAAGTTTAACCTTTGGAAAAAATCACAAACTGTTGCTGTTTATAGTTCTACATTAACTACATAGTTACATTATTGCTTGTATGGTTGACAGCGAATTGTCACATGTAGTTCCATATATTTTCCTATTTAAATACAAAATCTTTGAAAGGACATCAAATGAAATCGACCACTCTGTATTTGCTATACTTATTGACATACGTACTGACTGTATAATTTGACTTAATTTACGCCAGCTCAAAGTGACTCAACCGGGCCACTGATGAACAATAGTCACTTGCGACTCTCAGTGCTGCTGACCTAGTTCAAAATTCCACCAAAAGATTTCATCAGAGTTAAGTTTTCGCTGATTCACCAAATATAGGCTTTGTTTGGAAGTGTAGTTATTTGACTGAGTGTGTCCATTGTGGAATAAATATGGTTTCCTGATAAACATATTTAAAATTATTAGAAATGATGGTTTTATCATTAGTAATCTGTAAATTATGTTTTATGATCACCAGCTTGCGTATCTGGAATTAGAAACCACATTTTTTTTTCTGTTCCACACATTACGAAAATGTTATTTGTTGTTTCTGTTAAGTGTGTCATCGCGGTTCATGGCAGTACAACTGAACAGAACTTGAAGTCTTAAATTGCGTGTATCATATGGTGTGTTTTTTTAATGCCAATTTTGAGATACAGATTTTAATATAACGTGTACACATATACGAGATTCGTAATGACAGTAGTGCGCATCATATAAATTAGTTGATGCACAGAAACCAAGATGTTAACTCGCATTGTATGTAACTAAGATTACTATTGGTTACTCAGTATATTATTTAACACAAGTCAGTGCATTTAATGTGTAAGATACTGTAGATAAAATTTTTCAGAGCATTTTAATATAGGTAGCTGTAAACAATGTATAGGCCTATGTAAATATAAGCATGTGGCAGTGTTGTATGTTTACAAGCAGCAGAAAGATTATATATATATATATATATATATATATATATATATATATATATATATATATATATATATATATATATATATATATATATATATATATA
>PNEQ01133436.1:0-20707 GCA_003012365.1 Medauroidea extradentata | reverse complement strand
GTCCTTTTACGTGTAAATCTCATTCAAGGTATGGTGTGAAATACAGTAATAGTGCACGAGTTTGCATGTATCTTGCATTGTGTAAAAGGATCTTAGTGCTATAGTTCCTACCCCCCTTTTTTCCTGTTCTACTAGTGCGATGCTGGAAACTGATCAGCACAGGTAAAAACTCACCTGGTTTCTCTAGGTTAAAATCCTATTCAGCAGTTATTAATCTCTTTGCCAATAAAATGGGGGAGTGTTACTTAACATAACAGACATTGTCCAGGTTATAGTTGCTACAATCTCTTCTTTCTCTTAACATAATTCCATATGGCCATTGATGAGAATTTTAGCCTTGCAGAAGCTAAGTAAGTGAAACTGCATTAAAATACTTGTGATGAGGAGATTGGGCCCTGTCACATTGCTGTTGATTGCTTCCTCTCTTGAAATAACTCTGACCCACGCTACTGAAGTCATGTAGTAACAGACCGTCCAGCCACATGCTCTTGCGAGCCAGGTCTATTATGATGAACCAAACAGCAATTCTGTTACGAGGTCAGCCAACTCATTGAATTCTTCTTTACCGTATATTGGCCATGACTAGCTTTGTCGGCATTTAGTAGTGCTTAGTGGACCCGTAACTATTTACTTATAGAAATGAAAAAAATTTTCTGTGTTTCAGCTTTTATTCCTGATTTTTCACCATCACTTGTACAAAGCAAATAATATTCCTCCAGTCATTAGTGTATTGGTGAGGAAATGTCTCATCTGGAATGAAACTAAAAATTGGCAAACAGATTATTCTCGCAGCCTACACTTACGAAGGTGAATGCTTCAGCATTCCACATCCAATGGTCTACATTGATGGACGAAAAGACAAATTTTGTATTTCAAAATATTGAGTCTGAAAGTTTCACATAGTATCAAAAGTTTTAAACGTCATAAGTTGAGGCTTTTGTGTTGCCCACGCGCAGTATATATTAGTCACTCCCTATTCAATAATACATGATCTTCGGGCCGCAACCCTCTTGCACAACTGTTTTCGGCCATGGTGTAACATTTTCTCCTGTTTGGCAATGCTTTGTTGGCCAGACCCTGTGAACACTAGCTGCACATTACTTGGTTAGCCAATCACAGGCTGCTCTCACTTGTTACCTAATAAGTCATACAAGTTTATCTTACAGGCCCCCCACTATTTACCAAAACTAACACACAACTTAATCTTATTATTGACATTAGTATTTACATAAATAATTAATACTTAACCATGAATAATTGTTCAATTGTCATAATTAAATAATTAAAATTTAATGAACTTCTAAAAAATTTAATAGCAAAAAAATTAATTAATCTTTTCATATATGCAAAGTGGTAACAAAAATTGCAAAATTTAAATGTTAATGCAAAGACATGAAAATTATCAATTCACTTACAATCATAACCTTAAGTATCTATCCCAACACTAGATTCAAAAATTAATATTAGGCCTACCATAGAGAATCGTCAAAAGAATTGGCTGTTGCAAATAACATCCTTACATTTTCCTGTACAATTGTTTTTGTTATACATTCTCTCGTTATTACAAACTTTACAAAAAAATATTGCTGCTTAAGGTTGTCTTACCTTGAAATATTTTACATATCCCCTATACCATAGCCAAAAATATAACAAATAGTCCTTGCTAATGGTGTACCGTATTGCAATTTACTATTCTGGGGGCACATCATGTGTGCCCAGAAAACTGAATGTACGTATATAGTAGTCATGTGTTTGCCTGCAACGAGTGCATATTGTTAATGTTCCAGCAACTAGAACTCGTTACATTTATAGAGCAAAACATTTGTGTGAAAAATTATTTAAAAATAAATTATTCTGCAACCCTAAGTACAGTACTCCATAAAGGCCAAAATTCAGGTCTACGAAATCTGAGAAACCAATTTATTCCTATTTCTCTTCTGGTTCTGTCATTAAATAGATGCATGAACGACATGGCCCTGATATCCTTATGATAGTTTTTATAACACACAAAGTTATTATAATAGTCACTATTTTTGCTTCATGTAAGGAGTTTTGCATTATTATAGTGCTGAACAGTCAGCTAATTGCAGAATTTCCACCATTGCAAACAGTGTTGTTTGTTAACATAATCAGATGTCGCCGCCATATTTGCACCCAAATGTAAATCAGTCTCCTGAGATGATGCGGCAAAAACTGCTGCCGGTGCACACCTATCGAGTACAACTCTCCATTGGAATACAAAAATCAAAATTCTCCGAACCGGAGTTCGGTAACTGGAACACACAGCATCCGGTGGGTGCACAGCAGTTGAATGCAATAATATGAATAGGGGTGTACGTCATAAAAAGACACAATAGAAGTAGATGTTTCGGTTTGCTCTAGCCAGTCAATTTCTTTTGTAAGTAGGTAATTGATATGAAAGTAGGCCTATGGTACTAGCAAGGAATAAGTTATAGTCGAATAGTTATATGACTCATTGGACTTACAGTGCACTTAGCTCTGCTCCATCCGTATTCTGGTTGTCACATTGTCTTAAGATCGGTGTACATTGTTTTGCCCAGTGTCAAGTTCTTATGCACCCTTATTGTGATACTGATTTACAGCTCTTGCAGTTGAAGTATAGCTTAGCCAGCTAACCCTATGACAGCAGAATATCTCTATGTAATTACTCTGGTGTTTGTACCCAACCAACCATGGATAACAACATTGGATGAATTGTGAGCTAGATAAAGTGTCCTGTGTGACCAATTTTACGTATTTTTGTTGTATGTTGTGCAATAATTGTGAGATCACATCTGGTAGCACCAGGTGGCTGCCAGACGCCTGGCACAAAGTAGGTAGTGTTTGTGTCAGGCTGAAGACGTGGAGGCTATTACCAGTGAAGCACAAACTGTACTTCTAGTGCAACAGTGCTTTTGTTGTGAATGCTTATTCTGGTTGAAGTGGTTAGGAGTTGAGACATGCATCCATCCATGCTAATCTCACACAGTTACTTTTTTCTTAAGAAACCAATCGTAGTGGTGCTTATGTAAATCATGCCTGAAATCCTTTTTCCAGGGTTTTTTTTGTGTTGTACCATTATTATAGTTTAAAGGTGAGAAATATGTTTTCTACTAATTGTCGAATCAACTTGAACCCAACAAGATGACGTAAATTTACCAAAAACAATACTTTCGCAAATGTTCAAAATATTTCAGAATTCTTTGAAATTAGACCTTTTAAAGAGTCAGTCAGGTCCGTTGCATTGTCAATATATTTTCCTGCATCAGAATAATGCTTACATGACGACCTAGGTTTGGACAGAATCTGTCAAAATTTACGGAAAAGCAGGTAAGTAAAACATGTTTCTAAATAGTCCTCAACATTGCTAATTTGTGTATTAATATCAGTGATTTAATGCTTCATGTTTGCATGAATACAAAAAAATATATTCCCTGAGATATTTGAATTTACTCTCTTACGGTGATGAAGTGATTGCAAATGTACGTATTTTCCCAGAATGGTAAATATATCTTGAAAAATGTTTCTTAAAACCAAATATATATCCCTGTACTTAATGTGTGAAAAGACTGCCTCTGCTATAACATTCCAGTGCCATGACATTTGCCCCTACGGTGTTGAAATGAGTGTGAAAACATGATTTAATAATCCATCATCTTAGATGATCTGGAAAACAGGTATGGCAATTCAGAAACCATTAAAACAATGTTACTCTTCGTTAACCTATCGGTACGTAATGTCGTACAGCTTAGTATGTTGTTAGGGAATGAAAATTAATTTTTTTTCTATTTTTAATGAAAACTTCGAAACATTTCTTAGGCAGTGCTTTTGACCTTACGTGGTACAGTTGTTTGCTTAGAACAAGGAGGAGTTTTGAGCTTCTGACTATGGTTTGGGAAGTTCTTAGTTTGAATTCTATTTAATTCTGTGCAAGGGTATCATTCTGACGCCCAAGAACTGACAAGGCTGATAAAATTGACATAAAATGGAGTAGGATGTACAAATTTGTAAAAAAGGATGATGCACTTAATTAATTTACGTTCCAACAGAATCAGCCCTCTTAGCATTCCTACAACCTTACAAGATAAACCAGTAACATTATTGCAAAACCTTAACCTACCAAAGCTCTCATTATGTTGCAAAAAAAAAAAATAAAGTGCTTGAGGTACATCTCTTTTCATACCACGTATATTATACCTTCTGATTACCCTTTCACATTAAAGGCTTGTTCCAGAGTTTTTTTTCAGACTGGTGCCAATAACTCAAATATTTTTTAACCAAATGTTTTGAAAAAATTTGAGTCAATGTTCAATCACACGATGCACAATACTGTGGACGGGTTTTTAAAAATAATGTACCATTCGCCAGCAAAAAAAATAATTTCCTTCATTTTTGCTTATTTTCACGACGAAAAACGTGGTACTTTGGGTAATGAAACCTAAAAAATTGTTCAGTATAATTCTACAAAAAAATTCAGCTACAAATTATAACATATAAGTGTCAAAACAGTGCAGCAAAATTTTGATATGAGTATTAGGTAGCAATAAAAAAAATATTTTCGAAATCACTGCAAAACTCTGTAACAAGGCCTTAAAGATACTGTCATACACATGTACGTGTAATTATATATACTTCAATGTAACAGTGCGCTGCCCTCTATGATATTCAAACAAAATAGTGCTGTTATCGATAGTGTTCATGTTACATTCAGCAGTAATAAGTTCTACTTTATACTTTATTTACCTCAAGTCAGTTGCAGCCAGTGTATAAGTGCATGTGAAAGTTTTTTTACAAGCATTAATCTCAAATATTCAAAACATCCCTCTGCATTTTTAACTATGCCAAAACAGTTCATATTGTGTGTTTCGTCGATCACAAATGCATGGCACGTAAATTATGTAAGGGATTGTGAGACTCCACTTTTGGTGCTTCTGAACATAAATATTCATTGACTTAAAAAAAATGAAGTTTACTGTATATGAACAAATTACATAACGTAAATTGTCATTCTCAAAACTTTTTAGGAAACAATGACATTCTTTATCTAACTTTGCCAGCTGCTACTAACTGAAGTAATGTTAAGTCTTCTGTGATGTTATTACTGAGTTAATATATGGTTCATTATTATAAAAGTGAATAGTTACTTAATTGCAAAGTTTATAATTTGTAAAATAAAAAAACCGGAATACAGGTAAATAATTGTTTTGTTAACTATATTAATTTCATAATTTTTTTTACTCTACTTTAATTGGCATTCTGAAACATTTCAAGTTGTTGCTCCTCCATCTTTCTGTAGTAACTTCCTTTTTCATTGGTAATTTTTACATCTACTAGAACTAGTACTTACATAGAATCTTGCATACGTGATGTGTAAGTGGTTTTAGATATGTTGATTCTAAGACTGGGCACAGATGTGGAGTTCTGAGGAGGTAATTAGAGATATTAAAGGGGATGGAGCGCCAAAGCAGAGAATTTTCACAATTTTTGACATAACTTCTTCGTCTCGCTTACAGAAAATCAAGACTCGTCAATCTGTAGATTACACTTTTGTACACCTTCTTACTTTATTACATAGTCGCAGACTTTCTTATTTTTAGAGCACTGATGGCAGATAGGAAAATTGTATATTTTTCCTATGTGCCATCACTGCTTCAAAAGTAAGACAGTCTGTGACTATGTAGTGATGTAATAAGTTATACAAAAGTATGATTTCCGGATTGTCGAACCTTGATTTTCGATAAGCGAGGGGAAAACATTATGTCGAAAATTATGAAAATTCACTGCTTTGGCGCACCACCCCCATTAATTCGAGTGTTCCAGGGCTGTAGCAGTTCGTAACATGATGCCAAGACCTTCAACATGTTATGAACTGGGGGGTTTGGTTTGTGGGTTGTTCCTAACAAGCTCTTGTTCCATTAATTCTTACCTCTCAGGGTGGGTAGACTCTCAACAATGGGCTGGCTCAGTTGGCTTCCGCCTTCTTTACCAGGTTTCTTTGGAGAAGGTTGCTGCGTGGTATTCGGTGCGGGGGCTCGTAGTGCACTTCCACCAAAGGAAATGGCCAATCGTCCTCCAACTGTCGTTCTTCCTTCGGCCTGTATTCTAACGGGTGGAGAGGCATTATTTTGTGTTTCCTCAGTTCAAGTCACACTCCACTGGGAATCGTGTTTCCCTCCTCGAGTTTGGCTCGCAAACGTCGACGCTGCGTTTGGGCGGAAGATCAAAATATGGGGGGAGGAAGCAATATCTTGTCGTGTACGGTGGTGTTACTCGTGCCGAGAACTGTACACTCGCTACTGCTTCCGTTGCTAATGGCCCCCTGGTCCAGCGGGTGGGAGGGTGTAGCTTCTACGACGAGTGCCTTGCGTGCACGCTTCTCTGCACGTCACTTACACCTTGGCTTCCAATATTCGGGGGTCCCATGGGTTTGTTAGCTCAGGTTCGTTGTAGCCACCACACTACCAATGGCCTCGGCTCCAATGCAGCGACACTCAACCCCTTATGGAGGTGAGGCGGTGAAATCCTACTGGCAGCGCCTACTGTTGCCCTATAACCAGCTGTCGTGTGTGTTGGGTGTGTCTCCTTCGGCTGCTCCAGGTTCTCCTATCTTCCTGCAGAAAGGGCAGGTAGTCTTAACTAGTAGGAAAAGTTCTCTGCTACAACAGTACCGGTTTATTACTGCTTCAGCACCTACCGCGTGCATCCAACTTGGCGATGAACGCACTGCCCTTGTGTGGCAGTCTACCCTATTCTCGTGTGCGCTAACACTCCCTATCACCCTTTACTATGGGGGTCGACTCAGTCGCACCACCCCAACAATGCCCTAGCAGAGGCTAAGCTAGCTTACTGCCCTAGGCAGGCCAAGAGGAGTTAGCTTGGTGAAGGCCTGCCAAGAACTGCTCAAAATCCCTGATTGCAGCCCTTTTTATAGCCCCAGTCCGGAGGTTACTCCATGCTTGCACGACCGCTCCGCCCACTGCCTAAGATAATACTCACTGCTCTATGGCCAAACCCATAGCACATGCTGTGCGCATATAGATTTCATTGTCGGGCCTCGAACCTGAAGTTAAGTGAATCACCTTCCTCTTAGGCACCATACTCATAGTAGCCCAACCTTTGTTGTCCGGCCACAAGCTAAAGTGAAGTGGGAGTTATCCACATTCATTCCAAAGACGTGCCTCAGTGTCACAACAAACACTTTAACAGAATCTAACGGCTGCTATTCTGTACATGTGTGTGACCATCAAGAAGGAATGTGTGAAAATCTTATAAATAAAGCCTTCACCATTTCTGAGAAGAAAAAAACTATTCCGCGACATGTTAGGTGGCCTGAATCAACAATGCTTGATTGCTATTTGAACATGTAAAATTTAACTTAATCCTTCCAAATAAAATGTTAGTATAATTTGGTTTTGTTGAAGGTTAGGAACAGCAATTTACTATTGGAGAAGTTGACTAACATGTTATGTAGTTTATACATAACCTTCATTTTTATTTGTTATGTGTGTTTTCACATTTGATTTCTCCATTGATAATTCTTGCACATTAGTAATGAATGTTTGTGATTTATATGCAACCCAATGTAAAAAAAATTTCCAGTGTGGTTTCAGGCACAAATAGTCCAGGCAACAGTCTAATTCAGCCCAATAAAAACAAAAATTCCGAAAGTTTTGAAATTTTAACATATGTTAGTTATGTGTTAATGATTATTATGCCAAAAGTCCTCGTGGGACAGATGAACTTGAGCCATCATCTTGGATTAAGAGGTCATTTTTTAGGGTTTTTCTAAGTTATCTGGAAAACTATTTATTGTAGTGTAAGAAGTGCGATATAAAAATTGAACATCGTAAAATTTTCTGCGAGAAAATTTATATTACTTTTTTTGTAACTCTAATAGTTTTTGAACTGGGTGGGAAAATAACGGTATTCAGTTAATCGTGTATGTCTTCTATGTGATTGCAACTTCACGAACCATCAGTCATAGCCCGAAATTGGTTATAAGCCTACTGTTTAGAATTATTAACGTTATTGTTACGTTTATAACTTGAGTTGTGTACAAGGTATTGTGAAGGTACCTTGACTGGAATTTGTAGGTTATGGCTAGTGATATCAACAATGCATTTCACATACAATACAGCTGGAAAAGGAAATGTTTGAAGTTTATTTGGAAATGCATAGATGTGAATGTTTGTATGATCTGCTTAGTCAAGAAGCAGTATTGTTGAAAGTGGCAGTCCATTATAGCACTGAGGAATTTGGGGGAATTTGCAAAGAAAGGAAGGAAGCTGACGTGTTAGCCATGACACGGACATATGGACGAGGAATGGGAAAGGAGAGGGAAGAAGAAACTTGCACACAGCAAATCCCTTCCAGCATATTCATCTTTCGCGCTACTGTCACAGTAAATTATGTTGGTTCTCTAGTATGTTTGTGAAATTTTAGTGCGTGTAACACATAGTACTGCAACATAACTTCCTTTCTTAAAACGGTAATAAAACCCATTATGTGAATTAGAAAGTTTCTATTTTAATTTTTATAATGTAGATACATATGTAAACTTTGGCTTTGCTTAGTTTTGAAAATCAAATCAGGTAGGTAACACCCCCATTATCCATTCGGTGAGTAAGCCAATGCCTGGTGTTTCTCATGACACTTACCAGCATAGCAGTGGGTAAGTTGGCAATTTCTGCCCGGATGTTGGTCTTCAGCACATGTTGGGTCTTTGGGCGGTTGACATAAACGTGAGATATCAAATCACAAAAAAAAAAAAATCACAAGGGGCCAAATCGGGGGAGCGGGCTGGCCACTTCAAATTGCCACTTATTGAGATGAGGCGCTTTGGGAAGTGTTCCCTCATAACAGCCACTGATGCCCCTGAAGTGTGGGCCGTTGCTCCATCTTGTTGGAACCAAGTGTTTCCTAACTCCAATTCATCAAGCTGCGGGGAAAAATAATTCCTCCAACATAACATGTTCACATACTCTCTTCATTGTTCCAATGCATGATGGCGATTAATAGGGGTACGGAACAAAACTTAACACCAACACGTCTTGAATGAGATTATTTGTGCCCCACTAAGACATCTGCAATCTGAATGTCGTGCATTTCAAAGCAGGAAGTTATGTTGCAGCATCCTGTACGTGTTATGAAATAAGTAAGTACTGAAGTACATAGAGTAATCGCCTGGTCTTCAAGCTAGCTTTCAATCCAATCAACACATCACTGATGGTAAGTGATCTGCATTATCTTTAACAATGGCTGGAAGTGAAAAGTTTTTCATTTGTGAAGAAATTATAGAAAGTGTCCTGAGTAAGTGGATCCTAGTAACGACTCCCACCCATGATATTTGCACGTCACTAGAAGAATTTTTTGGGGTACATTTTTTTGGCTGAACAACGTGTTGATTTCCGAGAATCTAGACAGAAAAAGAGATACTGCAGATGTTGCGAAGCTTGCTATGTGGTTTCCTGTTACACAGTCGCATGGCCAAGAGATTCCCCTTATTCTTTGGTTTGCATTGGGAACATCAATTACATCCTCAAATATTATAGTACCAATTATACAGTGATTTTTGATGGCTTCTCAAATACAGCCAACAGTATAAAATATGCTGAGCAAAACTGAAAATATAATAATGAAAATAAATCTTTGGACATACATTTTGGTGAGGAAACTGTGGTCACCACCAAGCAAGATGATTTCTTGTCAAATGAGAAAAATGAATCCAGGTTGATTAGTATACTATCAGGTAAGCTAAGAGACAATGCCATTGAAATCCTCAAAAGCGTAGGTTTTGCAGTCACCCTCATTGTATGAACAGCAAAAGCAAAAAGTTTTATGAGTGACAATGTCGTGATTGTTGATGAAGAGGTTGTTCTGCTTACACATACTGGCTCCAACAGACTGAGAAATATTTCTGGTTAACAAGGAAGAATTGAAAGAAAGGTATTTTCTTCAAAACAGCTTCAAGAATCGGGACTGAAAAATAGTATTCTTTTTCTCCTTGCTTTCAGCGGTTGTGGTACCACTTCAGCTGTGTACAGAAGAGGGAAAACAAAATATTTCAAAATATTTTAGCAAGGTCAAGATTTACATGATATTTCTGCTGTATTTGCTAATCATGAATCTACACACGATGCTATTGCACAGGCTGGAACATGATTTTTTCTTAGATTGTTTGGAGCAAGCATAAACTCTAGTAGTTTAAATCTACACCGCTTCAATGACTTCACAAAGTCTGACCAATACGAGCCTGACATTTCTCCACTACCACCAACCAATGGAGCAGTCAAATATCTGCCATCGGGTACAACATTGGCTGGGAAAGGAATTGCCTCCAGAATCGTGGGGGTGGAAATGCATACAGAATCGTCTTGAACCCATCACAACTGAGGATGCTGTTGCACCTGAGGGACTGCTGAAGTTAATATTTTGCAGATGTACAACAGACTGTCGTGCTGAGTGTGGGTGCAGAAGAACTGCCATGAATTGTTCAACTGTTTGAAAATTCCTGCCATGGTGCTGCTTGAATGGAATTGCTCCAGCTACTGACGAAGATGAAGATGAAATGTTACTGGTGGTTGCTATTGATTGCATACAGTCATGTGCTGCAGACAATGTTTCTACTCCACCTGTTGATGAAGCACCAATGAAGCACTAAAGAAAAAACTATGTAAACTCTGAACAGTTGACATCCTTCACCACAATTTTGAAGGTTAGAATGTATACTGCTAAACTTGTATTTCGTACAAAAAAAACTAGTTTGTGTCTTGAACTAAATACTATGATATGCCTTTAAACTAAAAATGTTTTGTAATTATGTATAAGTAATGTACTTCTTTACCCATGTTTTCTTGGGTTTTGTTGCAAAGAAGTTGGTATCCGATTGAGATGTATTGTTAGCACATCATTACTTTTTGATCAGTGTCCAGTGGTATTGATTGCTTGCTAACATATAGGTCTACATATTTAATCTATCAATGAATCTCAAGTCCCTAGATATGAATTTTTGATGTGAAATTTTCTGTATTTATCATTGGCAGGCAAAGGTATATTACGTTTTGTGCAGGTGATTATTAAGCGATAAGCTCTATATAGTCTGTAAGAGGGGATGCCTGTGTAGTGTTCAATCATTTGCTACAATGATCATGTCGTGTTAACTTGAAAACTATTGCGCTTACGAAAAAAATAAAGTTATGCTTTTTGTGGGAAATTTAATGGGTTATAATTTTGTACAAAAACATTTCAGTGCTGTCACAGTTATTATGAGTTAAAAAAAAAATGCTCCTAGTTTTTAAGATGGCGTCTCGAGCTCTGATCTAAACTTTCAGGACTTTTCACATAGTAATTAGTGAGGACCAGCGAACAACTGTATCAAATTTCAAATTTTTTGGAATTTTTATATTTATTTTTCGTTCGTTGACTGGGCTAAAAGCACTGCAGTGTTGTGTTGAATGTGTAAGCACATTTTTTTTTGTGATATTCCACACACTGTAGACACGGGAAATTACTTATAAAATGTAGAAAGTTGTGTTTTTCGCATTAAATATATGGCTGTGAAAGTTCTTGGTGGCAAAGGCTGCTCATAATATGTGTCCCCTTGTGTTAGCAGTTGTGTCCGGGATCGGCAGCGTAGTGGTGGACGGGCGGCCCTACTCGTCCCCACACCAGCAGTTGCAGCAGCAACCGCTGCAGCAGCCGCAGCAGCAGCCGCAGCAGCACCCTCAGCAGCACCCTCAGCAGCAGCAGCAGCAGGTTGTGCAGTCGACCCCACCACCGCCACCATATCCTCAGCAGGCGGTAGCGCGCTCCCTCCCCACACCGCCGGCACCTCCGCTGGTGCCAATGGGCAGCCCTGCCCAGCAGCAGAGGGTATCCCCGCACACCCAACAGCAGAGGGTGTCCCCGCACACCCAGCAGCAGGGCAGTGTGGCATCAGCGGCGCGGACCATGCCTGTGGCGCGGCACCAGGGCTATGTGCAGCAGGCCCAGCATGCTGGTGCCCTTCTCCATCACCAGCAGGTACAGCTGCTTAGCTCTGGAAGTAACACAGGCTAACATTGTACGGTAAATGCATTCAGTTCAACAAACAAACCTTGGTTATCCTTACTAATTGATGGAACAGTGCCACAGATGTATTGTGAATAATACACAGTTCTAACATTACAGAAATTAACCTGTACCTTCTTTAAATTTAAACTGTACCATCATTAAATCGTTGTAGTATCATACACGTACACAGTTGGTAGATATATAACTGACACAAATATGACTGTGGGTGAAGAAAGTTTTGTGGTTTTTTTTGGACATGTATAATGAAAAGAATGGTAAACGTGAAGTTTGACCGAGACCATGATTAGGTAAGCATATAATTTGCTCTTGGTAATGTAAAGAGAGTACATTGAAGTCTGTTTTGTCGAGAATAAAAAATGAAGATGTTGCGTCAGACATTAACTTTAATGTTTGGGGAAATCTATATACCTACAGTAAATATTACATACACTGCTGTGTTTATTATGTCAAGAGACACAGATACAAATTGGCTGAAAAGAAGAAGCATCTAGGTCTTTAGCAGTGGTAATTTTACGATGAACAGTCTGTAGAAGTCCTCAATACAGTACACTCTTCATGCCCTGTATTGCTGTGGACAAGGAGCTGTCGCAGCGTAGTTTTATAGCTGTTAAACACAGCAAAAATCACAGTAGGAATGTGAGTGTTCGACAGTTGGGGCTGTTTGGCTCTTTACTTTCCGAGTGCACTGAAAAATGGCAAGCAATATTAGTGGTTTACATCATTGTGACTACTCTGTGATCACTTTTAAGTTACCGGTTTCTTGATACTTAAAAATATTTGCTTGCTGCTCATGCTGCCAGATTTCTGTTGGTAAAATACTACTGTAGCTGGAGTTGTTGAAAAAGTGTAATTTCCTGGCCTCTTAATATATTAAATTTGCACTTCATTAATTACCATTAACTATTCTCTGAAGGCACAGAGCGATTAACTTAAAACAAACTATAGTTGTGGATCACTCTCATAGATTGGTAGTGTCCTTTGTTAGTAAATTTCATGTGTATTTAATTACGCAATTTAGAGAGGGCCATACGTGATAGCAAAGGGATATAAATTTTTTCTCTCTCATCAGTATACCATATGTGAACTTGCATGGTTTTCAAGGATAATTTGTTATTTCATGGAGTGTACCAGAGACTCATTTAACTTATGTTGTTGTAACAGTTGATTTTTCAAATGTAAAAGTTGTTTGTATAAAAACGGAGTGATTCATGAATCAAATAACAGCTCCCGGACATAGCCAGTGTATAATGGTAACTTTGTCAGGTGACTTCGTCGACGCACCCACATACGCTGGGGGTAGATGCAAGCTCCGCCAATCTGCGCGGTCTCCTCTCCCACCACCAGATGCAGGCCCCGATGTACCCTGCAGCCCAGGCAGGGCCGATGATCCGCGTTAACGTGTCGGGAGCGTCTCAGAATGGGATGAGTTACCGCATGCCCCAGGCTGTTTACCCAGTTCAGCTGCCGCCACCCCCTCCACGCTACACGATGCCACAGCAGCAGCAGCAACAACAGATGTACCAGATTCACGGCCTGCAGCGGCAGCATGCGGCGGCGTACAACAATGTTGCCTCTGTGTTGCGGCCGGCAGTGCAGCCGCGCACTCAGGCACAGTCCCCGCATAGCTCCAATCACCATCAGCCGCAGCAACAGCAACAGCAGCCCCTGCAGTGGCACATTCCTCAGCAGTCGGGGGGCATGGTGAACGGTGGAGGTCAGTAGACATACGTATAACTCTCTGTGGGTTCGCAACCTCCGTGTGGCATGTGTTAAGGTGGCACCACTTTGCACTTGGCTACCTGTTCCATCACCTTCTCTGCTACCTTGCACTGTAATATACCATATTGGTCCGAAATTGTGCTGACCCTCTTTACAGCACACTCAAATCAGGAGAAATATTTAATTGACCGAAAATTGTCAGCCGCATATTATCACAGGAATGCTTCAACTAATATTTATTGAACTGAATAAAGGTGGTATTCTTACATACCAAAATATTTGAGGGTCCATATTTAATTAGGTACATCATTAGAAAATAAAAATGTAAAATTTATACTATGAACACAACAATACACATGAGTGAAAAATTTACTTTAAGTCTTGTCCTTGAACTGAATTATCTCTCTGCTAATCTGAAGTCCTTCTCTCCATTTTTCTTTGCTTTGACGAATTTTAGGACACACACATTACCTTCCCGATTTCTTCTCGTTTTGGGTACTCGGAAGGCTTTTCTCGTCGAAACTTCATTTTTTTTAACTTGTCTGCTTGTATAGCCCGCCAACGACTCGCATGCTTTTAGTCAACGTTATATTTCCGACTGTTTACCTTATAACGATCACTTTGAAATTGACAGAATAACTACGCCTAATTCACCTGCTAGTTGAAGCTTTAACCTCTAAATAATCAGCCATTATGAACAAACAATAGATATTTAGCATTTGCATGAAATTTTTTTCGTTTAGTCTTACACTGTTGTAGTGATGCCAACATTTTATGCTGCAATGGCTACATTCCCTAAGTTCATAGAAATTCAAGGACATAAGTTTTTAATCAGAATTACTGTTCCTGGCAATTATTTTTGACAAACAGTTACTGTGCACTGCGGCGTCAGCCCAAACCTTCTTATAGGTGATTCAGAATAAAGTGAACACTCAAAAAAGTCCTGATTAATTTATATTTTCTGCCAGTTTGTATCTTTCTGCTGCATGTAAACATCAACATTGCCACGTGCTTTTATTTACGTAAGCTTGTACAATGTTAACATTTACGTTACACTGCTCTGATAAATTTTAGCTACAATATGTACACTCGTTAAATGCATGAGTGTTGAATATGTGATATACTCAGTAGTAATCTTAGTTAGATATACATGTGAGTAAACGCCATTTAACACTGGTTTCTCTGTGTCTACTCTAACGGCGCTATTACTGTTACGAATCTCATAAACCAATGCACAGTATATTCAAACTTTTAAAATAAAACCTTCACTAAAAACACACACGACACACGCAACTCAAGAATTCAAGTTCCGTTCAGCATACTGCAATGAACGACGATGACGCACATGAAAGGAAACAATAAATAACGTATTTTCTTAACATGTGAAACAAGGGAAAAATTGCTGTTTCTGTTTCCAGATACTCAGGCTCGCGATCATAAAACATAACAACGTACATTACTAATGACTTCACATAATTTAGCAATAATATTATGAACAGTCACTTCTAATACTTTTGAATGTGTTTATCAGAAACTCATATTCATTACACAAAGGACAAACAAACTGAAAGATGCAGTTCGCTTCCAAGCGAAGCTGTGAAAACCTAACTCTGATGCCATCTGTCGGTGAAATTTTAAACTACCTCTGTGGCGAAGCATTAGCAGTATGTGCCTACGATAATCGACTCGGTTGCGTCGCTTTGTGCTGGCGCTAATTAAATAAAATCATACAGTCGGTAGGTATGTCAGTAAGAACTTAAATAAATATTTTATTGTACATTAAATACAGAGAGTTAGTTTGCATTTGACGTTGTTTCACTAATGCTGTATTCAAATAATAAAATACACGGAACTACAGTAGAACCCCAATTTTACGAGAGTCCATAATTCTCGAAAATACTGTCGTAATATCGAGGATCTCGTAAAATCGGGGTTTTCGTTTTAGCGAGACCCCGATTTAACGAGACCCTCAATTTTACAGCAGTACTGTCAAGAACATGCATTGTATTAATATTTGACACCGTAAACCGAGGTTAAGATATAAATAGTTTAAACTGCAATTTCTTTAATTTTTTTTCTCATTTTTATTTTTTTTTAAATAAAGATTTTCTGATGGTTCCTGATGATAGCCTCGTAAATTCGCTACTTCGTAAAATCTGGTACTCGTAAAATCGGGGTTCTACTGTACATGCAATTATTCACTACCAACCGTACAAACAATGATGTAACTGTTGTTAATGTTGACGTATGTGCAGTAATGGCTAGTGATTTTTTTCAAAGGTTAAATCTTTAGTGCTCACTTTTTTCCGAATGACCTATGTATATCATTCTCCAGCACCAACCAGTACTGGCCTTGAACTCAGTCCTCTGAATACCCAACTCTGCTGCCACTTCAAAAGCTTTCATCATTATTCTCTGAGCAGTTGATTTTCCTTTGTCACATTTTGCTTTGACAATGAAAACTACATGCTTATCAACTTCAGAAAATCATCTTTTTTTGGTCCTCCAAATGCCTTCAATATTGAATGAGCACCTCACAGCCTATCGTAATCCTTATGGGCCCAGGCCTGCCCTTTTAACGAATATTATCTGTTTTGACGGATATTTGAAGGCTGAAACGGACATACGGGTAGTGTTAGATATTCACGGATATTTCCAACATCTGTATTTATCAATTGACACAGTAATTAGCTACGCACATAGATGGATCTAGGAGAGTTGCTTATCTTTTTCATGTTTATTTCAAACATAGAAATCTTTTTCTTTATTTTTTGCAGAAAAGGTCATGCTATACACAAGCAAATATGGGGAAATTTATGTTTTATTTTATACCAAAATAAATAATAAAGGAAATTTTTTAAAACCCGTCATAATGGCTGCAACACATATTTTGGTAACATACATGCTGCGATTATGTTAATAAATACTGGTATTTACATTTTACGTTCCTGCACCATCATACAAGCAAACGACATCTCATTCGAGGCCATAAATAAACTTATGCAGATATATACATTTTTCAACAATATGTAGCTGGTTGAACATGTTCTTAGTTTCTCTAAATTCATTCTACAAATTTTTCCAAACAGGAAAACGGGTGGAAAGTTTTACTCCTATTTTACCAAAACAGGTTAGAAAATAATTCAGTCTGTAAAAACATTAACTGTACATGGTTTCCTGTTTATAACATCTCAATTTTTCGCAATACTGTAATAGGTAATTTACTGTACATATTAATTTCACTATCAATATTCTAGCAAGAGTCTTCTAAAAATTCTTCGGAAACGAATGTAGACGTAAGTTGGAAGTATTACAGGAATTCACAGGTTTTTTTAATGTGAATTACAGGATTTTGGAAATGAACTTGGTGGCAGCCCCTGCCTTACGCCACCATCGGACATTGTGTTCTGCGATGCTGTACTTTCATGCAGCGCCACAATTATTAATGGGCACAGCCTTGTAGACAACCATCACTTTAAATTTTGCATCAAAACTTCTCCTACAACCACTGTTTATTTGTCTCGCTCTCATTCCCCGCTGTTGTAGTGGCACGTGATTATATTCATCCTTAGCTGTTTATCATAATTTACGAATATAAACGTAAGTGAAATGCAAAGAATTCTGCGTACCGAAACAAAACAGTGTTACCGCATTGTGGCCGCCAGCGTGCCAACGACCTTGTGCATGCAGCTGAGCTACGCATACACAGCTGTTCTGTTTTCAGCCTGGATTTATGTTCGCGGTGCTACATGCCAAGCGTTTGGAAATTAGATGACACTCAATTTTCACGTGTCTTATTTACATAAAAACAGTCACTTTACAATCAGACCACTACAGTATTTCGGTTGTAGAAGGGATTGGCAAGAGACAAGAGTACTGTTTATGGTTTGTTTTGAAATGATTCAGTGAGGCTGTGTGGGTAACTGAACACACCTGCATTGAACAGAACATTTTTGTTTGTCGAGTTGTATACACTTTTGAGCAAGTTTTCTGTATTCAATTAATGAACATATGAGATCATGAATTCAAAACTTCAAATATCTCTTTTTAATACCCATTGGACGTAACATATAAATTAAAGTATTAATCTTGGATAGTTAACAATGTCTTGCTTCATATACCATTTTTGCAATGTTGTGTACTGCTATTGACATACTCGTAAAAAAATTTCTTGGTACTGTACAAATATTTTTGCAACAGGATTTTGGGCATCTTATTTACATACCTACCAATGGATGTCTTGGTTTCATTACTTTTATTGCAATGTTAATATTTGTTGACATTCTTATCAAAGAAAGCCAAAGTTTCAATATTTTATTGCAGTTGTGTGTATGTATATTTTTGACTAAGGGTTTAAAGTTAATATGAACAAATATTAATATGAAGAATTATTGATTAGTGTCACTGCATTTTATGTAATGTAGTGTCATTTTACAAAAAAGAACTCCAACTCTGCTCGAAACTTGCTTGAACTCAATTTGAGTTAAAAATCCTGTTCTCGCAGATGCCTAATTTGAGTGCATTGCATTGTTTGACAACTTCAAGTAAAATAAAAATTTTACTTCTTCTTTTACGGATATTTGAGGGTTGTATTACAGATTTAACACACTTTGTCACTCAGCATCCTACACTGCTTTTATCGGACTTTATAGACATGTTCGATCTTATTAATAGATTTGATTGCTTTCGTTATACTAAGATGCAGAGAAACCTGTACAGCACAAGCTCATTATAATGTTTTTTTTTCGGAGACGTGATTGCAACCAATTGTATAACAGTTCCGTGGTATATCAAGCGCAGCCAGTCCAGCCCTTGTGAAAAAAAAATCTTCTTGTGTATGCCGGGCTTCTACTGTATATTGGCTTGTATGTACTTTGTCTCGCAGTATGTCTTTGTTTGCCGGCTATTAAATTTCTTAAATTAACACTGCACTGTGCCTTAGCTTTCTATTAAGTGCTTTTTTTTTTATCCATACTGTTTAGATATAACGAATAAGACACGTGAAGTTTATCATGTGAGATTTTGTTCTGTTAAAATAAATTTTTGGCCTTTGACATTTTTTCTTTCTTCCTTAAGACTGCGTTTGCCAAGAGTTAGTGAGTTAATAATGGAAGCTTTAATTTATGCTTGTTTATATTGTCTCTTTGAAAAAAAATTACGCTTCGGTTTGTGTTGAGTAATGCATGTGCGCATATGTGGTTTGCAAATTAATATTTTGTGTCATGTTGTGGAATATGATGTCTGAACCACGAAAAGGAAGGCATTTTGAAAAATTAATGTACATTTGGAAAATTGTGTTTCGTTGTTAGAACAGTTAAACATGTGTGTTACGTACCACATTAAGTATGGTAGTTTTTGCGAAGTTTAGTGAGGCTTTATCCTAATTGGAATAAAATTTCAGAATTTTTTTTTATTATTATTGTTTTTATTTTAGATAAATTTTTGAAACACAATAATATTTAATGTACATGAAATAATACATTTCTGTATTATTCTGATATAGGTTTTTTAGAGTAAAGTGAACATTCATGGAAAGTATCATGCTAAGAATACTGATGAATAAGGACCCCTTAAAACGTTGAATTAAAATTGCAGATTTCTGTGTTTAAAAAATGTTAAAAGCAGTTAAAAAATTTGATGTTATAAACTTTAAAGCTGTATGAAAATTAGTTGAAAGCAGAGAAAAAAAGTTTTGTGTTTTTGTATCAGAATTATTATATTAACCAGACAGTTTTGATTTTGCCTCTTTATCATTAATTTTTAATGTGTTACAACACATTCCTGGTACTTCATTCACACAATTGTGCAAACTAAAATTATTTATTTATTTTATTATTTATTAATTTTTTTTGTTACCAGACAAGATAAATATTCTCCTTTTTGTTGGAACTAAATTATCTCAAGTTTTTCTTAAATTTTGAGTTTTTTTAATTTCCTCCAGTTTATTTAGTTTCTTTTCGGTACGTGTACAAATTAAATCATTTTGTTACAAAAATTATATGGCTATATGAAAATATTCGTAGCATACCTACCCGAACAGACGAACTGCTTGGTATTTACGTATTTAATGATGGAATTGCTGAAAATTATATTTCACCACATTTCAGATATTTAAATTTGCGATTGTACACCTTGCGACACAGAGCAACTTTCGATAGCACTGTTTACACAAGGATCTGTCAGGTGATGGTTTTTGATTATTTCTGTTAGGAAAATCAAAATTATAAATGCAACATCCCCGAAAATGCCAAAACAAAACATTAAAAATTGAAACAAACATGCGATAAGTCATAGAGATGTGGATTGCAACTCTGTAGACATTGAACTTTTGCTGCCACTAATGTTGCTCGGCCACCATCTTGTTGATATATCAAGATCGCGATACAGCTGACCATGGCCATGTAGAATACGTTGAGGAATGAATATATCTGCGTGAATGTATCTATGTCTACCATCCGCAAAGTGTAAATATTCTTTTTTTACACATTTCGACGATTGTGCCTCAATTGCCTTCCAACAAAACATCCACCAAGGCATCTGAGTTTGTATGAAACATAGCTTTTAACTAAATTAGTTGAAATTCGCAAAAAACTTATAACTATGCCAAATTTTGCAGAATTTCGCGAGTTTCCATTTTTAGGGGTCCTTACAGATGAAGTAATGTTAAATATTGTCGGTTCAGACATCTTTTTGTGTGGTGAAATGTTTTCGCTGTGTTTAATACCGTGTTTTATCGCACAATCGTCGCCATCGCGTAATCGTCGCATCTTATTTTTGAGATGACAGAAACGGTAAAAATAATTCTATCGCGTAATCGTCGCACCGCAATGTTCTGTTTACATTTCTGTATCAGAGATGTTAACTACGCTCAAGAAGTACGACACTATTAGAACAAAATGGTTGCTGCAAGAATCGA
>PNEQ01133410.1:0-24668 GCA_003012365.1 Medauroidea extradentata | reverse complement strand
CCGAGTGTAACAATAATACTCTATAGAGTAAGATTTATACAATGAAATAAGAGGCCATCTTTGAATAAAATTAATTCATAAAAATTAAAGTTTTAAGTTAGGCTTTACATGAATAAAGAAAGATTAGCATAAGTATTGACTGACAGTAACATCAGAGCGTACAAAATATTGTTGCTTTAATACAAAGATTTATTTTGGCGATTAACACATGTGAATTAATGTATTACAAAAACTAGAAGTAGTAAAGATAACTGATAACGGGAACTTTGCCATATACTCTGAAACCAGAGCATAAAATAAATCATAACTATTAAAAATAGTTATATAATAAAATACAAGTAGTGCCAAATGGCACACCTGTTTCTACTGTTTTCATGATACTAATTATTTTTAAGCCCAAAAGAGAACGTATTTTAAAATCTGTTTAGCAGTTTTGTTTAATGGTTTCTGCAATTTTGACTAATTTTTTCACGACATTATATACTATAATTTTAAGAAATTATGTAATTTAGTTAATAAAAATTATTTTAATCTCTGGAAATATTTAATTCTTATGGAAAATTCCATTTTAAAAAATTATGCCAAACATATTTGTGATTTTTGTTCCGATTTATGTTATGATTCCTAAGGTACGATCATGCGATGCTAGCCGCGTGGCTGTGCGTCACATGGCTACTATGCATGCACAGTACAAAATTGTTGAGTCACTTGCGGCTGTCGTGCACGACTCTAGCCGACGGCTTGGAGGACCGGTCTAATCGCACTTGAACGTTTTATGAATTCAATGACCTGCATGTTATAATCCACTATCCTGTGTATACTCAAAAGTCCGACTATTTGCCTGTCTATTACCTGCTACTCACTGGAACAATAGACAATGAATGAATAGACAAGGCTTGAGTATGCAGAGGACATTTGATTCAAACACATGGGTCATTGAACTCATGAATTTTTTTCCCCTGTAATCATAAGTCAACGATGGAAATTTTTAGTGCAGGAGATTTTGTGCTAGCCAAATCAGTTGCTCAACAAACACGTTCATACGATTTAAGGCCCTCCATGTGGGAAAATATTGTAATGTTTTATTTGTATGCAATAGTTTAGTTTAGTAGATGGGACTTTGAGTACAGTTACCTCTTACAAAATAATATCTCAGTCAGCTTTCCCATAATGGCATTTCAAAGTTCAAATTTGTAAGTTTGTTGTTATAATAAGCCATAAAGAAGCAATTAACATAATGAATTAAAAATATTCACTTTAAAACTACATGTCATTGGCTACTACTTGATACATACATACATACATACATAACCACATTACACAATATTATTGTATTCTTTTTTAATAAAGTTGCAAACAATTGAAAAAAATCCAGTACATGTAAATATATATATATATATATATATATATATATATATATATATGTATATATACATGTGTATGTGCGTGTATATATACATTTACTTATATATGTATATTGTAACGTGCCAATGGCTCGTGCAGGCATGCGACTAAAGGGCAGCGCCACCCCCTCCCTGCATCCACCGCTGGCTACATACAGCCCCAGCTTCTAGGTGCTGGAATGTGACCTCCCCCTACCCCCAGCTGCCTGCTCCTGGCACCCGACGTGCTCCTGGCGCCCGACCTGCTCGGACTGACGTCAACAGCCTATTGAATGAGTTTAGCAACTTTCCTGTCCTGGGCGCAGCCAGGTTCGCTTGGAATGGAGGGCTTATGTAATTAAATAAAATTTATAAAGTTAAGGTTCATAATTTATTATACACTCTACTACAAAACACTCTAAATTATTTTTTCTCAACACATGAAATCCGGTCTCTCTAAATAAACATATACATATATTATACACAGATTACCTAACTGTCTGATTTACTATTCTAATACTGGCTAATTAAATGTCTATCTCGCTTAGTTCTGCAATCGCACAGCCTCTACATAGGAATGTCTCGCCAGTCACCACTACATACTTACTCACACCACTCCAGGAAAGTCACCTTTGTCCACAGTAGCTCAGCCTCTTCTTCATTTGCTGGTCTCCCTCCTTCATTCGCTGTGCACGCTCACTGGCTAATAGCCTATCTGACTCTCGCGCGGCTCGCAGTAAGCCTGCTTATATAGAACCTGTGTAGACGCCTGGAATATTCTCTAAGTTTGCGACAGGGCTGGGTGAGGTAAGTTGAACCTTCCTGACGTTTCTGTAACACTCAGTCACGCACGAGCTGAATGCCTGTCAAATGGTGATGGACAGATGCCCAACCATTCAAAAGGCTGTTGATGTCATTCTGTCCGAGCAGGTTGGGTGCCAGGAGCAGGCAACTGGGGGAAGGAGGGATTCACATTCCAGCACCTTGCAGCCCGGGCTGTACGTAGCGAGCGGAGGTTGTAGGGAGGGGGGTGGCGCGGCCCTTCAGTCGGGTGCCTGTGCGAGCCACTGGCTCATTACAATATATGTACATATATACAGGTTGAGTCATTGTTAGTTGCTAACCCTGAAGGAGTGAATTCCTGAGGTCAAGTAAATAGGGAAACAATAGTATAACATTGGGCCTGTTGTGACCTATGACAGACTTATATGATCTCAAAGGTGAAGGTGGGAAATATGTAATTGGACAATAACATCATAGTCATGTGCAATTAACATAAGTAATGAAATTTTGTGTACAGGCTACTGGTGTAGGGATAGACAACAGCAAAATTTATGTTACAAGAAGATCATCCCTTTAACTAGGGAAAGACAATCCCGTTATGCTTAGAACTTTGTAACCCTTGACTTGAAGTAATCAGACATGACATGTATGTGATCAGCATGTAAACATTAGTAAAAAAGGTCACCTTGAGAAAGACTGCTAATGTGAATCGTTTCCTCAGAAATCACATGTTAAGTTGGGAAGTGGTGTTGTGGTGGCCTGGGAGGTACTTATCTTTGAGATCATATTTAATGATTATATGGTTGAGAAGTTACTGCATCCAAGTGCCAATAGCTTTGGTTACTGTTTTATAAATTTTCAATGCCTACTACTCGATCAAGACAACTAATCATACCGGATATATGCATATGAGTTTGCAAATTATTAATCACCTTGCGTAGCTTGAGACCGCCGCCCTCTAGCTGCGTTGAGTTCACAAATATCCACTCCGATAACAGCCGTGTTCTTTGCCTCGGGCTCGCTCAGTGGGTTTATTGAATAGAAACAAACACGTTCAATAAGTTCGTCACACGTCTATCGCAGCCATATTTTCCTGCGCTCAGGGCAGAGACAAAGCAGCGATAAATAAGATCCGTCTCCCTCGACTTAAGATTGGAAGTTCACAAAACAACTGACGATGTACACAACTGCTCGGTATTCCGTGTTTAATGGCCACAATTCTCGACAAATAAAATCTTACTGGAGCAACCCGATGACACTCTCCAGAAGGACAAACGCCCGTTCCCCGCCGATACGTCCTTATTCCCCGGAGACCGCCAGCTCAACCATTCTTGCATTCTGGTATCGACTACGCAGGCCCGTGATTCTTCATAATTGTAATGGGAAGAGCACCATGAGGTTCAAGTGTTATGTTGCTTTGTTTGCCATATATATGTGTGTGTATATATACACACACACACACACACACATACACTCGTGTATAGTGCGCACCACGATTTTTGCTATAAGTTACCAGGGAAAAAAATGTTCTGTGCCTTGCTAGTATGTAAAATAATCACGGAGTCCTAGATAGTGAAGCAGCACGAGGGAGGCATCAATGGATGGGCCAAGAAACGTTGCTGGCAACAGGGAAGAGAGAGACGGTATGATAACATTCACATTGGTTAGAGAGTGACGGAGGAGAGGGTGGAGATGAGACATTGGGGCTGTGGATTCTCTGCAGTTATGCACATGTGTGCATGTATGTGTTGTTTTGTTGGTGTAACACTCACTCACTATCTCCTTCCCTCTCTCTCACTCTCTCTGCAGTTTGCCTACTGCTTCCAGCATGTCCTGGAGGAGTTAACGTGCCAGAACAGCAGCAAATTGCCTTTTTTTTTATTTGTGACACATTTCTCGCCAGAAAAAAATATAACTGTTTCATCCTTTCTTTCTTTCCCTACGGAATGATCGCAGATCACGAGACGTGAAAATTCATATTGCTTCCGCCCGCCATCCATGAAGTTTCGTTTTTGCGACTTCGAATTGCCGTGCAGCATATTTTGTAACTGACAGTTTAAACTTACCTGTGTGAGAAGCTAGTAAACTTAGAGCCATAATCAGACAAGTATTTAACCCACGTATTGTGTAAACACTGATGCGAAACACTTTGGAAACAAGAAAGTGGGTAAAGACAAACAAAATACAGTAAACCCCCGATCTAACGACATCATATATATCAACATCTGCGATCTAGCGACATAATTTCCAGGAACTGTGAAAAAAATTTATATTTTAAAAATTAATCAAAGCTAAGCAAAGTGAAAAAAAAAATGCAGTAAAACGTTATTTAAAAATAATTATGCGTACAACTAAACAATAACATAATGCAGTTACCATAAATTAGTAATATGCAGCTATGAAAAAAAAAACTGTTTAAAAAAGCTAGAAACTTCTGCTGGAATAAAGTTGAAGCACGCGCTGAGTGCGTAGGCTGCCCGCGCAACACCGACATATGTGAGACGTAATGACTGACACTGCCTTATCTCCTAATGCTCCCCCTCACTTCTCCACGCCCCCACCTGCCTGAACTTCCCTCTCACACTTCCCCACGTGTCCTTATCTCAGCTATGCAGTTCGATACGTGACGTGGCATAGCAATGGTAATTTACAACCTTTTTTGAGGAACCGTAAAAAATTCGGGTCAAAAAATTTAAAATTTAAGGAAAATCGTCTGTGTTGCAATTTCCTTTGTGAGTGCTGTGCTGTAAGAAACATGCCGCTAAACATAGATACAATCCCTCATGACTGTCCACGCCAGCCAATAAACATTCACCCCCCCCCCCCTTGCCTGGTGAACAAGCCAGATTGTGCTTGCGTGCGCACGCATGAACTGCCAACTGCCTGATAGTCACATGCAACTAGCATCCTGTCTTGCCACAAAGCAGAGCCACGTGTTTGTTTTTCCTCTCCCACTCGGCGACTCTCTCCCATGTTTCCGTTTCTTGTGATAGCCCAGGGGAATGGGGGTTGAAGAGAAACGTTTTTTCCCGGCCTCATTACAGCACGGCAAAAAAAGAGGACCTGAAATCTGTAAAAGAAAAAATCCAGCGTTATCTCATCTTTTTTTCTCTAGCTGCAGAATTGAGCTCGGCTTGACCATGACAACTTCCGCTGTATTATTGACCACTCGTCATGTGGCTATGAAAGCGCTGTGGCGTAAAAACGGCTTACGACACAAACACAACAGTCCCGTCGCCGTGTGCAGAATGTGGGGTGATAAGCTTTTTGTTTTGCTCGCTCGACAGTGGAGCAATAAGAGGGACTGCAGCCAGCGCGCCGAGAGCCATTTCATCTCTATTCGCAGTACAGAGCATTAAACTGGTGCGTTGTGCAAAGTTTCGTGATTTTTCCAATAGGCCTACAACTTTTGGCAACGAGTAATTCAGTCATTATTTTATACGTAACAGTAACTTGAAAAGTTTGAGTGGCTCTAAATTCACGTTCATAATAGATGTTCCGAATTTTTAAAAAATACAGAAATTTTTTTAAAATGTTTGTTCTTTAATATGCATTTTTATTAGTATTGCGTAAATGCTTATAATGGCGACAGGCTGTAAGCGTTCTTGCGCAGTAAAAAAAAGATTTAATGGCTGTACTGAAAAGTTAAAAAATCGTTGCCGTACACATTCACGTAAATAATACTAGTTGTTCTGTTGTGGTCTGAATATGCTTCACGCGAGACAAGCAGGATGAATCACGCGCGCACGATCTGCCTGCAGGCAAGCCAAGGCCAGCGGCCCGGCCACTCCCCTCCCCCATCCTACACAACCAGACCGAGCGTGCCGCTCTGCCATGCATGTCACGGTAGGGGATTGTGGCCGGGGTACCATTTTATTTGGAAGACATCTTTTCATCATACTAAAATATAATTTAAATTGAAACATTTTTTAAGTCGGTAATTTTTCTACATACATTTTAGAAAAAAAATACGCTTAAATTTTTTTTATTTGGGGGTGGGGGGGATTCAAATTTAGCTACCTCGGGACTAACGACCTCGGCGATCTAACGACACAATTTCCTGGCACCATGCGATGTCTTTACATCGAGGGTTTACTGTAATTAGGGTTTTAGCAGCGACGGTTTCAGCAGCGTGATGGTGGAGTGGGGAGGAGAAAAAGGAAAGGAAGAGGAGTAATGATGGAAGAGAGGCAGTGAGAATCATTCTCTCTTTTCCTCCCACTCTTGACGTCAGTTTACGACTGAAACTCTGCCCCCCTTCCCCAGGCACCTTTGTTTCACCCCAGCTTTTATTCTGTAATCTTCTTTTCGGACATCTTTTGAACTCTGCAAAATTTGTTTCCGCCCGTACGTGTAGGCCGTTAGGTGCAAAGAGCCAGGATGTCTACTCATTCACAGTGTGCTAAATTTTCTGACTTTGTCTTGTCTAATATTCTGATGTAATCGTGCTCTGTTTCTGCTACTAATTTTCAGTGAACCGGATCCACCGTTCTAAGACTTGAACAGTGCATTTTGTACCGATGTAAACTGAAATCTAATAAACCAGAAGTCTTGGATAATAGTGAAGTACATATTTCAGACTAACCTTTTAAATTCGCCAGTGTCTTTGGAAATTACAAATTGGATCTACAATGTAACATAACCTACCAAAGTAGTGCCAGTAAATTCCATAGTACTTTATCACTGATCAAGAAATATGTTCCAGCTTTTAACCTTGCCTTTTAGGCTAGGTTATCATTGAACTAGTGCACTAGTTTAGGTGGACTGGTGTTGGCCCAAGTGGGGCTCAGGTCTTGTACTAGAGGCAAAATGTCACAAAGTTAAGAGACCAGTGTCCAAGGTGGCACCTCTGCCATTACATGCATAAGTACAATGACGAATGTGCATTGTGTTGTAAATATGTGTTCCAATGTTGAGTTTACACTGTGATTGGTGTGAAGTGTAGTATGAGTATTATGTTGTTAACTGAGGGTAAGTAGGTGGGCGGAAATGTTTAATCTATGGTTGAAAAAGTTTGCTGTGCTTTGGAGAAAACTATCTTGATTATTTATTAATTGTTGTTTGGAAGGTCAAGTTTTGCTTATTATTTTGTAGTACTGTATCATTCTTTCCCGGTGTAAAGAAGTGTTCACGGAACATACGTCAATCACTATAACAAGTGCTTGTTGTTTCTAGATGCCACCTGGTTCACCCATACGTGGAGCAGGCACTAAAGCAATTTGTATCTTTACAAAGTAAATGCAGAATGTTGGCATCACTCATAGTTTTCTTGTTCCATACTACTTAAATATTTTCATTTTACAGCAACATTTCACTTTTTTTCTTTCATGTTTTAAAAAACATAAATCTTAATGACACATCTGTTTTGTTTATTAAATATTCTAGTTGTTAAATGTAAAGCTGCTGGTTATAATAACCAAGCCGAAAAGAAAGTAAATAGTTGGTCTAGTTTTTCATGCTGTCATTTCACCATTCATCAATGATAAACTCACGCAATGACATGTCTGTGTGTATGCTTTGCTGGCCTACCAACTTGATGTGTTTAGTTGTAGGTCGTGGGTGGCTTGTCTGATGATTCAGTTTGCATAGTTTTTATATTGTACTTTTCAGGAAAGAAAGCTGACGAAAAGTAAGGAATATTCTGTGTTTTATATTTAGTCAGGGGTGTGGTTTCAGCATACGCTGTTTTCAGAATTCTGCTATTAATTATTCTTTAGTTCTCTTATTTTTACAGAATAAAATTGATGAAGATGTATGGACATTTCTGCTTACTGGAGGACTCGGATTAGAAAACCCTTTTCCCAATCCTGATCCATCCTGGCTCAGTGACAACTCATGGAGGGAAATTGTTTTAGCTTCAAAAGTCAGTAGGTGAGAAATTGTTTGATGTTGTCTTAATTACAAAACTACGGTTATGATTGTTACACTTATTTTATGTTGAAATATAATTTTTTGAGTTTCCAGTTTTTATTTTACACCCAAAGTATTATAATTAACTGTCCATCTGCTTTTTTTAATAGCCTAGTTTTAAATCATTTAAACCTTTAATTTGGTTAAATCAGTATAGAACAGTGATTTTGTTTCTTCTCATAATTTTTAATTGTTTTTTTAAGTGTGGGGGTAAAAAATATGGTACCGCTGATTCCTTGATTATCTTAATGTTTATTGGAATCAAAAGAATCAAGAATTAAAGAAAAAATATAATTTCCTTTATTTATCTATCCTCTTGATTTTCTAATTTAGATCATTTACCGAATAAAGACAGCATTTACCAGGTTTAGGTTCTGTTACGTTACGTTACAATTGATTATACAGCAAGAAATAAGACAGTCAGTCACCATTATAACGAGACTCGCCGGATGCCGCCAAGGCAGTGATGCCAACCTTCACCTGCCATGATGGTTCATCCCCTTTCTCTTATTTATTGAGTGATTATAAATACACTGTACAGTACAACAGCAATAATAATAAAAACCATGTAACAGTTTGCCATATTAGACAGTACCATCACAAAGATAACGCAGAACCACAAATTCAAGACCTGTTGCCTATAAACCTAAAACAGAACAATCAATTCCACATTCTTGATTCAGTACATTACTAAATACAATGTACAGTACAATAATAATAACCATGTCTTAATTCACTAAACCAGACAGTACAATCACAAAGATAACTTAAAACCACCAATTCAAGACAGGTTGCCTATAAACCTACAACATAACAAATTCAAGACTTTTACCTATAAACCTACAACATAACACTCAATTCAACATTCTTTTGATGTCTCCCAGTTAGATATACTACAATACAACATTCATACAATATACCCTTTGTTATGTGGTGTAGTCATTCCACCACTTAGGTTTGCTGATATTCCTATTGGATCTGTTATTGCTGGGATTCACATTTCCTGCCAAATCAACTCCTGCCTCACTGATAGTCTCCTCTATTTCCACATTACTAAAACCTTTAAATCCCAGGCTAACTGTCTCCTCACTCTCATCATCGCTATTCATCTCTACTATGCTATATTCTAGCGACTGCTCCCTTTCAGTGCTTACTGGGACCTTTAACTCCCCTACCTGTACCTCTGGCCTTGTGGCTAAATTTGGTAAGGTGCTGGGATCATATAACACCTATTCCTCCTTTAACAACCTCTAGTGGTGTCCACTAAATAGGATCTGGGCTCTGGTCCTATTTTCTTTATGGTACCATACATTCTCAAATCTGTGATCCATACTTGGTTCCCTACATTCAAGTCAGCAAGAGATTTTACTCTATGCTTCTTGTTGTAATACTCTTCCTGTCTTTCCCCATACCTGGCCTCCCTGTTCTGCACGATGTGTTGTATATTGGTTTAGACAATTGAGATGGCAACAAAGGAAGAGTTGACCTCACCTTGTGGTTCATCAGGAGTTCAACTGTGCTGAACCCGTTGCTTAGTGCAGTACTGTGATAGGCTAAAAGTGCAGAAGACAAATCATCATTCTTTTTAATCAGCTGTTTTGCCACCTTTACCGCTGCTTTTACACCTCCATTAGATTGATGATGGTAGGGAGAAGAAGTCACCACTGTGAAGTTATAGTCATCTGCGAATGCTCTAAATCGAGATAAGAGGAATTGTGAACCACTATCTGCCCTCAACAGTTCTGGAATACCGAACCGTTAAAAAATGTCCTTCAAGTGTTGTATGACAACTTCATCCGACAAAGAGGGTACGTGTGAAATTTCAAAAAACCTGGAATAGTAGTCTATGGTGATTATACACCACTTACGATGCTTGAAGAAATATACTCCCACCTTTTCCCAAGGATGTGATGGAAATTTTTCTTTCCAAAGTGGTTTTCTAGGATTAGTTCTTTCTTCCACACATTGAGGGCAACTACGTGTTACATGTTCTAACTGAGATGACACTCCCAGCCACCAAACTGCCAGTTTAGCTCTTTCCCTACACTTTGTGATTCCTTGATGTCCCATGTGGATAAACTCTATGCACTTCAACTGCAAACAGGGAGGGATGATGATGCGAGTACCTTTCAACAAAAGGCCTTCTTCAAAGGAAATTTCACGTTTAAACTGGTAATATGGATGCAAATATTCTGGAACCTCCTTCTTGGACAGCCAGTTACCCAAGGAATACTCCTTCAATTTTCTACATGTGTGATCCTGTTCCTGCTCTCTCTGTATGAGAGAGAGAAATTTATCTGTAATAGGATAAGTTGAAACAATTTTATGTACAAAGGCTTCAACTTCATGAGCAAGATCTGAGCCAACCTGATTTGAAATTTGTGAAGGATTTCGAGATAATTCATCAGCAATTATCAATTCTTTCCCTGGTACATACCTGATAGTATGGTCATACTTCATAAGCCTGATTCGGAATCTTTGAAGACGGGGTGATAACTCATCTATGGGTTTTGTTTACAACACCTGCGGCAAAGGTTTGTGGTCAGTTTCAAAAATTACATTCAAACCCAGGATGTATTGCTGAAACTTGTCTGCTGCCCAGGCTAAGGCCAAATCTTCCTTCTCTATTTGAGAATATCTCTTCTCCATAGGTGTAAGTGTCCTTGAACCATAAGCGACAATTTGTCGTACCCCTTTCTGTTGCTGCATGATGCAACACCCGAGACCAAAAGAACTAGCATCTGCACTCACAATTATTTGCTGTGCTGTATCGTAGAATGCAAGTGTAGGTGTTTGTGAAAGCAATCTTTTGATGTCCCAAAAAGCCTTATATTGTGCTGACCCCCATACAAATTCAGTATCTTTCTTAAGTAGCGAGTACAAAGGTTCCACTGCTTCTCATTTACCTGGAAAAACTAAGATGAAATATTTACAAGACCCAAAAATTGCTGAAGTTCCCTTGTCGTGGTAGGCGTAGGAAATTCTAACAATGCCTCAATTCTGTCTGGATCTACTGATATACCTTCTGAGGAAAGTATATAGCCCAAATACTTTACAGAGGTAACCCCAAAGATACTTTTACTTTGATTGAGTGTAACACCCTCAGTTTCCAATCTCCTCAGGACTTTCCTCAGTGTAGCATCATGCTCAGCCATAGTGGATGCATAAACCAGTATATCATCTACGTGAAATATGACTCCTGGAATGTTTTCATGAACATGTGCGAATTTACTTGGAAAGTATTCTGGTGCACATGAAATGCCAAATGGTAACCTTTTGAAATAATATCTGCCAAATAGAGTAATAAAAGTGGTCAACAACTGACTCTCCTCATCAAGCTCCATTTGATAGAAACCAGAATTGGCATCTAATTTTAAAAATTACTTCGCTCCCTTCAACAAAGCTAATTTGGATTCAACACTAGTGATCGGGAAATGAGGTCTAGAAACACTTTTGTTCAATGCTGAGTAATCCCAACATATTCTAACAACATTCCCCTTTGGTACCACCACAATAGGTGCAACCCACTCTGTTGGATCTATAACTGGCTCAATGATCTCTAATTGTGCTAATCTATCTAATTCTGCTTTAAATTTATCCCGAAGGGGTATAGGAACCACTCTAGGAACAGACTGAATAAATGGTATGGCCTCATCTTTCAATACAATTTTGTGTTCTACCTAGTTCCTTTACTAGCTCTGGGAATTCTGTGGGAACATCCACTGTAGTACACTCTGCCTCCAAACTCCCTGTTGTGTGTACATTTGCAATTTCACATTTAGTTCCCTTAAAGGACACAATACCCAACTTCTGTAAACAGTTTCTACCCAATATAGCTTTTTGTAGGTCTGATATTACAAACACTTTGGTTATGATTTTGTTACCAATAGCTTGCAAACCCAACTCTAGAACTTCCACTAAATTTAGAAGGTGGCCATCAGGACCCGAAATAGACTCTTTTGCTTTCTTTACAGATTGTAACCACTGATCTGGCACAATAGAGGCCAGGACACAACTAACATCAGCTCCAGTGTCAATTAGAAAGTTCACTGATTTCTCCCAGTCAACAATTTTGACTGTTGTAGTCCACTTATCTGTACCCAGTGCATTTAACCACAAACCCCCTATGAAAATGTCCTCACCTGTATCTCTGTTCTTCTGTCTATTCTGTCCATTCCCTGTCACATTAAAAACCTTACCTTGATTTTGTCTTCCTCCTGCTTTGCACACCATATCCCAGTGTCCCAGTTTACCACAACTGTAGCAAGTAGCTTGACGAGCAGGACACTTAACTCTCTCATGTCTATGTAATCCACAGTACTGGCACCGATTCTCTTCTGGGCGAGTAGATGATCCTTGTGGAGGCAACGTCTTGTATAGTGCAGGAAACTGGCGTCGAAGTGAACTATTTTGTTGCCCTTTTGTAGACGAGTGTCTTCCAGTCTGAAGTCTGTTAACCTCACTTACTTGCTGCTCTTGCTCTGTAGCACTAAAGACTATTTTGATTGCATTTATGCTTGCTTGGCAACCAAAACTGCTTCATCTAATGTAAGTCCTGGTCGTAACTGTAGGTTTTTTTTTTCTTCTTCTTCTTCTTCTTCTTCTTCTTCTTCTAAGCCATGCCTACAACCACTCTGTCCCGAATGATTCATTTTTTAAACTTCCTTAGTCACAGCTCTCTGCTAGTGTGTGTAGCGCAGTGACAAATTCACCCACTGATTCACCTTGCATCTGTATGCGAGAGTTGAACTTGTATCATTCGAAGATTGTATTTGTCTGCGGGTTGAAATACTCTCTGAAAGCTTTCAGTGCTAGTTCCTGCATCGCTGGTGAAGGTTGAGATGGTGGCCAAATTTCCTCCGCCTGTTCACCCAGAAGATATAAGATGATATCAATTTGTTCTTTATTTGTCTTGGACGTATATTCATACACTGCCATGTAGCGCTGAAACCTTCTCTCCCTCAACGGCAATGATGATGGTTTAGTAAAATCCATTGGGTGTGGAGGTTTCAGGTTACCTACACCTCCTCTCACACAGGACGCTTCCGATTCCTCCGTATCTGGCATGATTACTTGTAACTACATATACCTTTACCATCTTGTATAGCTCCAGTTTACCGCTGCCACCATGTTACGTTACGATACAATTGATTATACAGCAATAAATAAGACAGTCAATCACCATTGTAACGAGACTCACCGGATGCCGCCAAGGCAGTGATGCCAACCTTCACCTGCCATGATGGTACAGGTACATCCTCACATTTAAGTCTCAGTATTATTTTGCAACATTAGTTTCTGCAATAATTTTTTTTCCCCGGTTGCTTTGCACCAATATATTTGAATAATTCCTTCCAGTAGATCTCTATGTCTGGGAAAATATAAAAATATTTTTGTGCAATTACATACAAAACTTTAAAATCAAGTGACCATCAAAAATGTTTATTACATGTTCTCTCAAATACTTCTACATCCAAATTTAGCATTAAAGTAAACTGTTAAGTTTAAACACTAATTGTAATTACCATCGCTGTTTTGTTAAGTGTTATTAAAAGAGCAAAGAAAAATTAATTAAAATTTCTCTTAAAATTACCAAAATAAGTTGAAATATAATTTTTTCTCAGTTTGACTTTAATGCATTCTAGAACGCAAATAAAGATGATGGTAGACTAACGCCCTATTCACAATTGTGAGTATCCATGCTTAAAACACAAATTTGACTGCTGTGGCGATACTGGAACTAAACTTGAATCAAAGAGCTGTGAAATGTAGGTAGTCATTCATTTCTCATATGAGTTGGCTTCACATGTTTACTGTTACATTTAAGGTTAGCCAATTTTGGCCATTTGCTTGTTAAGTAAGCAGAACAGAGCAGTTAATTATTCTAGATATCTGCAAAGTTAATATTGTTTTCTGATGACAGACTAGACTGCAAGGTGTTTTTTCGCTCGCTTGACTTCTTCCACTGGTCTACAGAGCCATGGATAATAGCGGACCAGTAATTATATAAATAATTAAAAGTTGTACGGTATAGTAACTAATGGCATGTAAAGCAGTCAGATATGTATATTACATCATGTAGCTACTGGTGAGCAACACAATCACAGTGTGTGCTCCAGTATGTACATATTAGTAGGGTGGAGTGTTTCATCTAATAATAATGCAAATTTTGCATGTCTCTATTAGACATTCAAACACATTTAATCTGCTCAGTTTTATAAATAATAAATGTTTTGGTGGAATTATTTTTTTTTAGTTTGATAGGAAAAATATTTGCATTGAAATTATTGAAGATTCATTTGGAAGATAGAAATTTGTTGTAATGGGTTCAAAAAATGTTTTAAACAGGAAGTTCTTAACCATACTTTAACAGTGTTTTCCATAAAAGTTGCATCCCCCTCTTTTTAGACACTTATAATTGGCGAAAAATTTTTGACACACATGTGATTAAAAACTGAGGCAAAGACAGCAGTTTCCAGACCCAGTGGCATCTCTGTTGTTATTATATTTTCCACTTTTGTCGTTACCTTTCAAACAGTTAGTTTTTTAACCTTCCTGAATAAAATTTCAGAAGTAAGCTATCACAGTACAGATAATTTCAAATACACTTACGTATACAGGCTGTTTCTGAAATACTTTTACATACTTAGAAGGGTGAGTTCGTTGAACAAAAGCATAGGAAAATTCAGCATAAACTAGGTCTAAAAATCCTTACTTTTTGAGTTATTGATGACATTTTTTGTGTTTTACAAGAAATATGTAGAATACAAAGTTACCAACTATATGCCTTGTTACAAATGTGACAATTGCAACGGGAGTTATTTTAAAAACATAAGTACATATGCAACTGCTCAATGTCAACTTAAGACAAAGAGGAAGCTGCACATATGCAGCTAGCTTGGAAGGGGGAAGGAGAGGGGTAGAAATAAGGAGTCAAACAAAAGAAATGCAGCTGATGTGGTTGATAATTTAAAAAGTCACTGTCAAATATAATCACTAGAGCATGCCAAAGTTACAAATTTCACATTAATGCCTAACATCTACTGGCATAACTTTTTATAAATTCTAAATGCATGTAAGTAATCTGAAACTCGCTGTAAATTTGGTCGTCTTATTGTGCAGGGTTTCTTTTCTATATTCTTGGTATGTACAGTAGGCGCAGGATATCTGAAAGCTTGTGACACGTCACAGCTTTATCGCTGTTCGATGTTGGTTAGAGGGGGGGGTGGGAGAAGGGAAGGAACCTGTAGGATTGTCAACAACTGCATGTACATTGTAACTGAAAACATTCGCTACTCATCAGCCTCATTCACGGCTGCCTTCCAGCACATTGACGCTTTCCATTTCGTCACTTGACGGTCCCATATTACAGTCATCTTTCATGCTATCACTATCACTGTCTACACCTCCTAGCGTTATTATAATGGGTTTGATGTTTATGTCGAAACGAACATCTAAGTCGTAACACTCCTATTTCAAGTTTCTTGACATGTTCATAATAAAGGTGTCCAGCCATCTGCTCCTATACTGTCAAACATTTCTTCACAGAGCTGTTGAACATTGCTGAAATTACAGGAGACTTTTTGTGATGTAACTTTTCTTTACACCTCTGCCCACTTATTTTCTATAGGATTTAAGTCTGGCTGATATGGGGGTAAACAGAGAATTGTATGTCCCTAGCATTTCAATATTTCATCCACTGGATAGACAGCTTACCGAGGCTTGTATTTGTACCGAGAGTCGGCGACTCCGGTTCACCACATTTGAAGATTTGTTAAATTTACATATCCTGGACTGGCAGTGAGGTTGCTTTGGAGGAACTTGGTGCTTGTGCCCTGTGCGCTTAATGGTTTGAACTTCCCGCTCGGACTTCGGCCGTGCTCGGCCGCCGTCGGATGTGCTCATGTTCGCTCTCCCCACCTTCCCCTACTTCTCCCTCCCATGCCTAGCTCAGACGCTCTCGTCTGCATGACATTTAGTCTTCTCCCGGGCCCGACCGTGGGCAGTTGTGTTTAGCTTGCGACCGCGGTGCCACACCTGAGCCGTGTCATCGGTAAGTTTCTTTAGTTTGAGTTTAGTGTTCTTGTTTTTTCGTGTTTTTCAGTTAGGTTTGGTTATTTGTTTGTTTGCGTTGATGACACGTCGAGGGTGTGCTGTCGCGGCCGCGAGCCCTGTACGACTAGGGATTTGTCCCTATTTTTTAATGGTATAAAGTGGCGCGCGTGTGTCGGCCACAGCATCTTTGTATTTCTCCCCTAATCTTTTTGTAATTCTGTATTAATTTCTCATTGGAGAATACGTGAGAATCTGTTAAGCTTTGTATGATGACTTCCGTTATATAAATTGTTTTCCCAGACCTGTCTTTCGTATTTGGTAGCTTAGAGAACCCTGTGTCGTTGTCGTTGGTTTAATGTGTGTTCTAATGGGAAGGGTACTGGTGAGTGGCACTGGGCCTTGGTCGATGCTTAGCAACGCCAAGATTAGCAGCCTGTAACTACGGTGCCTGCTAGAAGCGGGCTCATATTGTTTTATAAGCCCATAAAGAGTGGGCTTCAGCATGTCATTTGCAAATGTAATGTTATGTTGTCTCAACCACGCTTGCATTTCCTGTTTCGTACAATTGGATGTTGGTGATGTATTAATCCTTACATTAAGACGACTACACTGTTGACAGGAATATTAGGTAGGCTACTAGTTTTTCCCTTGACCACATTTTGTAGTTTTCTTTGTACATGTTGTGATGGTATAATGTTCTGTTGATTGCTGAGACTTCCACATCACTAATGCATTTGGTACAAATACATTTTCACCTCCAACATGCCCTACTATCAATTGCTGAAACAAATGTCAAGAGGCTGTGCACTGAGTCATCGCTTCAGGACAAAATGTACGTATGTTTCATTCATGTACACGATATTTATATTTTCTCTGAATTTTTTTATAGACCTTATATAATCAATTTGCTGGTGTCGCACGTCAGATTTCTGAATCAAAAGAAGACACTGACATTTAGGTTTTTTTCTTTTCTTCTACAAAAACCAATATTTTTCAAAAATTTTTGTAATGTTGTATTACTGCCTTGAAAATTAATGTTTTTCATAAGTTTCTTCAGCAACTGTTCGATGATGGTAGGGACACATTTTTCTGTTACGTATACGAAGTACTGCTTGATCAAAATTACCCAACTCGAACTCACAGGCCCTCTGTCTCTTATCAGGTGTAACAAAGAATCCTCCATCAGTGCCAATCCTCTGTGTTTCCACTTTTACCTTCTGCACTGTGCTACGAGAAACACCAGTAGCTGCAGTTCCTGCGTTGAGCTTTTTCCTTTGTAATAGAAAATTTCATACCTTTGGCCCCATTCTCCATGAATGCCAATACATTTATATTGCTTCCCGCATCTGAGAGTTAATTTTTTTGCATTTTAATTTAGATAGGGCCGATGGTATATTGCAATTGAAAAACCACAATACTTAATAGGAGTCCTTGACTGGCGCATGGACGGCGTCGCAGCATGTCATGCATATTTATTTTTTATGCAAAAACACTGAACGTATTCATATTATGTTTATCTACGAAAAGAACACACACTTCAAACTATGTTTCTGTGTTTCCAAAAATTCAGCATGCTTCTTAGAAACATGATTTTCAGGCCTCTCAAAATGGCTAAAAATTGGTTTTTAGACTGCTTTAACTCAGAAACTATTACCTGAATTCGTAAAGTGCAAAGTGAAAAGCATATGTTGGTCTTTACTTCATACTATTCAAAACTAAAGTGTTGTGGTCACCACTTAAAGTTCCATACAAAAAGGACTACAACAAAAACCTTGCACACCAGTTTGGTGTGCTGCGAATACAGGTGATATGCTTCTCGTCAAGCATGGGACACTGGCTCTTATTGCTATGGTGTTCCCACGCTTGAAAGGTGGAAATTCGACACTGGCGAAGACTCCTCTTAATACAGGCCTAACACTGTTACATGTGCCTCTCAGCACGACACCAGTGACGAACTAGTAATAAATTGTGTGTATCCAAATTCACAACTCTGATACTCAATCGCGATGTCAGTGTGGCTTTAGTAAATTTTTTTATAAAAACACTGGTAAAATGTGTGTATTTTCACAGCCATAACTGGACACTACGCGTACTGCATCCACGCTCAAACTCTATGTGACATACTCCACGGACAAACTATGTTGTAGATTACGCCTTCAGACTACAAAAAGGTTAATATTTTCTGGTCAGCTAGTATGAGTGTGAATGTGTTATCACTTACTCTTCCCCATCCAGTGTGCCGGCCGGGACTGGCAGTAACCTTCGCTCAGGCTTTAAGGTACCCTGCGCTCACTGTAATACCGAAATTTCAACTCTTAAAAATTTTTGTGTTGTAAATGGTTAGGCACAACTTTATATATTTTCTGTAGGCATTTTGTTATGGATTTGTAATTAGACAGTGGAAAATCACCTGTGAAATACTCCTAGTGTAGTTTTCAAGTTTTTAAGATAAAACTGGCATGATGCTTAGACTACAAAGTTTTACCTGTTTGTTTTTATTGTAGCTGTTTGTTGTTATCAACGTCATTATTGTTACGTTAAATAATTAAAAATAATCAGACACCAGTTTTTTTATCTATATTGCTTGATGAAAAATTTTATTAAATGGAAAATTATGTAACATGTTTTGTTACACATTAGCTTGTTTGGTTTTTTATTTGTGGAAAAATTATTTTTGGATAGTTTTGTTCATACTGTAGCACATGTATTTTACCAATTGCTGTACCTGCAGCATTAAGTAACAGTTCCTTGCAGTTAGCACTCTTAACTATAGCGTTAGGCCTACCTTTTAGATCACAATGAGCAGTAGTTTCACTGCTGTTCTTTATTCTGATGTGCACAGTCTGCTGTGTAGTTTTCGAAACTTTTTTGGACTGCTCCTACTAAAAGTATGTAAGTACACAGGTGTATTTCATAGGTATCTGAAGTGAATTTATATTTTAAAATGTTAATAATTAATTGGCACATTACATGCCTGTCACCATTACCTTATGTTTTTTTTTTCTCCTTGTTTAGTCTTCAGAATTTTCAGCAAGAGTTCAAGATGAATGTTTCTGCATGGAAGAAGTACTATGATGCTTCAAACCCACAGGATGAGAAGCCTCCAGCTCCGTTTGACCATTTGGAAGGTCTTTTGAAACTTGTAGTTCTGCGCTGCATTCGTCCAGATAAAGTAGTTCCTGCAGTCCAGGTAGTGTTCATATTGAAGTCTCACTGAAAGCAGTATAGGGTTTAAAGGTTGATGTATCTACAACGGAACCTCAATTTTACGAGTACCATACTGGATTTTATTAAGCTGTGATATTGCAAGACCATCTTTAGCAAGTATTATCAAAAATTTTTTAAAATGTGAAAATAAAAAAAAAAATTGCATTAAAATCTGATTACATTGCGTCTATAACAATGGAGTATGTGGTTTGTACAGATACCTATTGCAACTGCCTTGCCGTCAGTTGAAAAACAAAATAAAAAGCTAAAAATAATCTGTCATAAACTGCGGTAGTTGTGATTTGAAACTTGCACATTGTATGATGCCTGAAGGCAGACTGCCCATCGAGCATATGAAGCAATAGAATTTTACCTAGTAATGGTCTTGTACACCCATTGCCTTCTGCCCCTTCTCCTTTTCGAACTTACTGGCAGTCAGAACTCATCTTATCATGTCCTTTGTCTGGCGACTCAGAACAGTAACACAAGCACAGCAAGTCCACCAATTAATAAACTATAACCGAGCAATATACACACCATCTACACCTTCACCCTTTCATCCATTAGTCTTGTAATTACGCCGCCTTGCCTTTTAGTAAGCTCTAATGCATACCTGGTGTTCAGTTTTCTGTTACGTTTTGCAGTATTTCTGCGGTCAGATTTTTGCGTTTATTTTAGTTTTAGATTTTGGACTGCATTAAAATAGCTGTATCAAGTGTTGATGACGTACTTACGCTATTCTGATTGGATTATGATTTTATTTACAGTTTGCACTGTACTGTAATTCTGCTTTTGATTTGTTGATGACCCTCACATGTTTTTTTTATGTTTTTGGATTTTTAGTTTCACAAAATTAGTAGAAACAAACATAACACTTTAACTTTAAGCCAAAAGTTCGCCATTATTAAAGAAGTTAAGCTCTCGAAAACAGAAATATGGTGGCGCAAGCTATCTCCATCGTATTTCATGTGTGTATACTCACCATGCAAAATTCCATCCATATGTAGTTACAATCACAAACAAGAAGACATTGCTTATACCCCCCTTCCTTCCACATGTCTGTGTTTACTTGAATAGTTTTAAAGTAGAGGTCTCAAGCCGATTGACAACAGGCCAACAAACTTCAGTACTGATCAACTGCCAATTCTGGCAAATAGCGTGGGCATGTATGTATTCCTATACCAGTTCATTACATGAAATTATTATTACTTTATGTTGTACATTTGTGTCCTAAGACTTTAAATTTTTATTGCGATGCAGAAAATACATTAGTTTAAAAGTTGAGTGAAAATAATGTGTGTAAATGTTAAACAAAAAAAGCCAATGCCTCAAATGTTTTCAGTAAACTAAACAGTCTTCACCATTCTAGAATATGTTTAATTTGTAAGACGTTTGTCTAATGAAATATAAATATCATTTTATTATTTCATTCTATGGTTTTTTACAACTAACCACCTCTAATGCATCGGTTAGTTAAAGTGACTCAGCAGTTCTTTACTCTTTGTTTGGGACTAAGATGAATGTATACTCCTTCTGAGGTATATATTATTCAGAACGTGTTTGTTTTTGTAGAACAATATTCACTCACATAAATTTCACTAATTTGTTTTCTTACATTTGAATTACAGTAAAAAATAATCATTGGAAGTATAAATGATACCGAAATTGTTTATTAAGCGCTGTAAATCTGCATGCATTTACACCATGAAATTATGCTTGTTATTGTACACACGTATGTGCACAGCCTGTGGCGAAGTGCTCCTAGATACATCACGTTTCTTCTTTCCTGACTAGCCAGTGGACTTGCCGTTCAAGGGAGGGGGATAGAGCATGTCGCTGCCAAGGTCATGCGCACTCTCCCTGTCCCTGCTTAGCCGCAACATTGGTACGATGCATATGTAACATAGTTGCCATGTATCACTCTGTCTATTGGGGTATGTTTTCAGCAGCCGTATACTTACGCTTTTGTAGACAAATAATAATCATTCATGTATGTACATGAAAGATAGTTAATATTTATGCTTAAGAAAGTGTATTTATATGTAGTTTAAAAATATTTTCCTGCCAATGTTTTTTTTTTGTATGAATGTTTGTATTAATTCTCTACGATACGCACGTTTGTAAATTCGACTTTCTTTTTAATCCAACAGATATTTCATTTTAAAAACAGATTTTTTTATTAGAGTTATTGAAGCTAAAGGTTTTTTTATTATAAGAGTTGATTGAATTTACAGTAACACAAAAAATTGCCTTTTTAATGCAATTTTTTGGGTTTAGGGTTTTAATAAAAACTCTGATACAAATTTGCAAGGTCATAAATTTAAATTTTACGAGGTCATTATCACATACTGAGAGGTCACGTAACATCGGGGTTCTATTGTATGCAAATATGTTAGCTGTCTAAAATTTTTTAATTAAACATTTTAAAAAGTTATGTGATTAATACATGCAGTTTGGTTGACATTTTGCAAAGTTTTAATCCATTACTCACAAATTGATGTTAGTTTATGCCTAATTCAGACCTTCAAACTCTCCTGATTTTGTCAGGAGACTTTATTTTCTGGTTTTTCTTCCACCCTTCTAATTGTTAGTTAATATCTGCTGATTTTTCGTAGATTAAAGCACTATTTTTTTTGTTTTATTTTCTTATGTGTATTAATGAATCAATTAAGTTGAAAAATGTTTTTGGAAGCTCAGTTTACAAAATATGCTCTCGAGACACTTTTGATCTATTGAATTCAGGATATTTACTCTCTGTGAGTTTTCTGTCCATGTTTGTGTTCAGTATGACACATTAATCCATTGTACGTTTTGGGTATATTGGGCAATAAAATTGTTGAAGAAATGTGATTCAATGAACAAATCTAATTTCCTGAGGAATTGCCTGTTTGTGTTTTTAAGTGGCAATAAAAGTTTCTATGTCTGCTGTTATTTGTATGAGTAGATATAATTTTTCCATTATGTGTAGTGGCAAGAGAGATGTGAAATATAAAAGAAAATTTCGAAGATGAGATTAAATCAGAATGCTTTTTTATGTCTTTGGAAGGAGGTATTGTTAAAAATCTGATTTTAAATTTCTAGGAGATGGACAATCTTTTAAATCACAGTGTGTATTACTGAAAGAGGTCAAAGAGATTGGTAGATTATGTGATGTGATGTTTTAACGGTTAAATGTAGTTTATGAGAGGAAAAATGTTCAGAAATTTGTCGTGGCCAACATGGGGGAGCTCTTCGTGCAGCCTCCAACTTTTGACTTAGCGAGCTCCTACAGTGACTCAACTTGTCACTCTCCACTCATCTTCATTCTGTCCCCGGGATCGGATCCAATGGCAAGTCTGCTTAAGTTTGCTGCTGACCAAGGTTACCAACAGGAGGATCTCAAGACTATCTCTTTAGGACAAGGACAGGTATATTTTTTTCACTATGTTTAATACTTAAAGTTGTACCTACTTTTGTTTTGTAACAATTTCATGAAGAACCCAGAGAGTACTAGTAGGACACACACTCTCAAAGAAAGGAAGGGTAACATTAAGGGTTCCACAGGGTAGTGTTCTAGGACCCTTCCTCTTTTTAATTATGATGGGGGATTTGGGGATAAACATGAAATGTAGGGTTCGTCTTTTTGCAGACGACTGTGTATTGTACAAGATGATTGGAGATAGTGGGGGTCTGCAGGAGTACATAAATAAATTGGAACAGTGGACGAAGGAAAATGAGATGAAAATTAACTTAAATAAAACTAAAATTTTGAGATTTACACAGAAAAGAGAGGTAGTCAGAGAGACATATAGATGTGGTGGACAGGAGATTGGAAAGGCGAACAGATATAAATATTTGGGAATTATTCTTCAGGATGACTTAAGATGGGGCGAGCAAGTGAAGTGTGTGTCAAGTAAAGATATAAGAGCGCTGGCCCTGCTGGGAAGGGTGTTAAGGGACACAGACAAGAAAGTGAAAGAAAATGGATACAAAACAATGGTGAGGCCCATTTTGGAGTATGTGGCGGCGGTCTGGGACCTGTACGTGGGAAGGGAAGTGGTAGAGATGGAAAAGGTACAGAAAAGGGCTGCTAGGTGGGTCAGAAATAAGTGATGGACACAGGGGGAAGAGAGAGGAGGATTTCAGACCATCAGTAATGGTGAGAGGACTGGGGTGGGGCACACTGCAGGAGAGGAGGAGAGTGGAGTGGCTGGTAAGGATTTTTAAGGTGGTGAAGGGGATGGGTGGGTGGGCACAACTGGGTGACAAGATACAGAGTGGTATATTCAGGGAAAGGGGTGATCATGAGTGGAAGATACAGAGGGTGGGGAAGAGGACAGAGAGAGCAAAAAACACTATGATGGTGAGAACGGTGAAGGATTGGAATGAATTGGCGAGGGATGTGGTTGTGGTGACGGGAGCGAGGGAGTTTAGGAAAAGGTTGAAGGGGTCGGAAAATTGAGAAGAGGTAGGTTAAGCAAATCCTTGTCACAGGGCTGAGGCTCAATTGCAAGAAGAAAAATTAAATAAAAAAATACAATCCTCTGATTTCTTGTGTCTTGTAGCATTATGCGGAATACAATTTCTTACGATATCGTTAAAAAAATTATATCTTCATTTAAATTGGACTTTTTGATTCATTTCAACTGGATTAAGTAAATAACTAACATTCCGATGCTTGGTAATTGTTCACTTCTTCTTAAACATTGTCAATCAAATCCAGAAACGTATCTAACAAATGCGCCATTTTTAGTACAATGTTAATGTAAACAATATTCACATTTCACTCACATTCCACTTACACTTGAGGGAATTCTGAGGGAAAACATTTACTGCACAGTCGTTGCTTCGAGTATACTCGAAGTGAAGTGTAACTGTTGCCAATAGTTGACTGGGTAAAAATATCATAACTGATTACCTGTTTGTCTCTGTGTAAATGGTGTTTTCACCACAAACATTTAAAATAGTGAGGACGGATTGTCATGTTATATAAAAATGATTGTCGTAATTATTTTCTGTTTAAGAAACTAATTTATTGTGTAAAATAAACAATACAGCGAAATGCAGTAATAGACTATATGTCTAAGAAATTGCTCCAAATAGAAGCACTTAGTTGAAAGTTGCTATACTAGTCTATTTGTGCGTTAGTATATTGTGACGAAGCTGAAAATCGTGATTTTCTTTAGAATTAAATTTTTTTTATTTTTTCTTATGATGCAGCCTATTTTCTGATAAGTTTCTTTTATTTCATGGTCTATTCCCATGTTGGGAGTGAGTATAGTCGAGTTTTTGTGGTAAAGTGTGTAGGTTTTTTAGATATTTTTAGGCTTGTCCTGTATAAGTAGTTTGGCT
>PNEQ01133409.1:0-24670 GCA_003012365.1 Medauroidea extradentata | reverse complement strand
TCGAGTTCGTCAATGTGGAAACTGCATTCCGTGGGAATGTGAAGACTTACGAGTCTGAGATTGATAACAGCAATGTGAGCCTGACTTATGTGTATGTATGGTAACATCATAGTATACAGTAGGTAAAAATAAAGGTAATAACTGTGAAGCCAGGACCAATCGATGCCTTCGGTGGAGGGTGTGGGAACATGTATGGGGACATGTTTGCGGGGTGTGGGGATGTGGAGGGTGTGGAAACATGTGTAGGAACATGTTTGCAGGGTCTAGGGGACATGTATGAAGTATGCAGATACCTGTGATGGCATATGAGGTGCTTGAGATGATTGCGGAGCGGGCGTAATATGTGCGGAGCGAGCATATTTGTGTGCGGAGCAGGCGTAGTTGTGTGCGGAGCAGGTGTATTTGTGTGCGGAGCAGGGGTAGTTATGTGCGGAGCGGGCGTATTTGTGTGCGGAGCAGGGGTAGTTATGTGCGGAGCGGGAATATTTATGTGCGGAGCAGTGAGGTGCAGGCGTGTTTTTGTGAGGTGCAGTGAGGTGCAGGCGTGTTTATGTGAGGTGCAGTGAGGTGCAGGCGTGTTTATGTGAGGTGCATGTCGTCTTATGTGATGTGCATGCTGTTTTATGTGAGGTGCAGTGAGGTGCAGGCGTGTTTGTGTGAGGTGCATGTCGTCTTATGTGATGTGCATGCTGTTTTATGTGAGGTGCAGTGAGGTGCAGGCGTGTTTATGTGAGGTGCATGTCGTCTTATGTGAGGTGCATGCTGTTTTATGTGAGGTGTGTGCTGTTTTATGTGAGGTGCGTGCTGTTTATGTGAGGTGCGTGCTGTTTATGTGTGGTGCCAGCTGATTTATGTGAGGTGCCAGCAGATTTATGTGAGGTACCAGTAGTTTTATGTGAGGTGTAAGCTGATTTATGTGAGGTGCCAGCTGATTTATGTGAGGTGCCATCTGATTTATGTGAGGTGTCAGCTGTTTTATGTGAGTTGCCTGTAGTACGATGTGTGGAGGGTTATGGGGACATGTGTGGAGGGTGTGATAATATGTGTGTGGAGCATGTGGATAGTACATGGAGTCATGTCCAACGTTAGTGATATTTGTGTAGAGGGTGTAGTTTCGTATGGGGAATGCACAGTCTTGTGTAGAGCCTGTGGTACTACGAGCGAGTTTTTGTAGATGTGTACGGAGCCTGCAGTGCTTTGTGAGATGCCTGCAGTGCTATGTTAAATGCTTACATAGTCGTGTAAAGAGCATTCATAGTTGTGTAAGGAGTGTACATAGGTGTGTGGGGGGATGGTTGTTAAGAGTGTAGAGACACGGGTGGAGGGTGTGAGAACATGTGTGGGGGGTGCGCTAATATGTGTGAAGCATGTGGTACTATGTTCGAGTTTGTGGAGATGTGTGCGGAGCCTGCAGTGTTTTGTGAGGTGCCTGCAGTGCTATGTTAGATGCTTACATAGACGTGTGAAGAGTACGTTTAGTTGTGTAAGGAGTTTACATAGGTGTGTAAGGGTATGTTAGTGAAGAGTGTAGAGACATGGGCGGAGGGTGTGGGAACATGTGTGTGGATATGTTTGAAGTGTGTGTGTAAATATATACATGTACATGTGCTATGAGAATGTATGTAAAAGCTAAAGGAATCAAGAAATGTGTGATAAAAAAGAAAATTACCTTCGAGGAGTGCATACATCAGGGGCTCTGAACAGAGAGAAGTTTATGTGAGTAACTGTATATAAAACCAGATTATGGAAGAAGCAACTATATTTCGAGTGTAGCAACAAACTGGCGCTTAATAGACTAGACGACACGTGATGTATGTTCGAAGATGGAGTGAACCGTCTACTACATAATACTCTGGCTAATGGTAAGTCGTGTTCATTATATCCCTCCCGACCATGCCATACATCCTGACTACACCGAGAAGATCCGTCTAATAAACTGAAACGACATTATTAGAAAAGGTCTAGTACCTAATGCAATGCCCATACCGCCGGAAGACTGCAATGAAGAGAGAAGTGGTACACTACTAGCAGCTACAAGAATTAGCAATGCGACAAGAAGGCTAGCGAAGAAATCACGAGACTCGTTAAGACTACATCACGAAACTGTTTAGGTAATACCACAGCATCGCTGAGGACAGTTACAGATATACAGTAGACCCGATGTCTCACAACAGCTCGAGAATGTTATGTATACAATAGTTCTGACACCTATTGAAAAACCTCAGATATTTTAGATTCAGAAAAAAGAATTCAGTGGATGCGTAGCACGAATAGTATTGCAAAGTTCTATTTGCAGTCGAAAAATCAAATAAATAGCATATTGAACGCAATCATCTACATACAAGAAAATACCAAAGAACTAAAAGTTACTATGTGACACTAGAAACCGCACACCAAAAGGTCAATGTACAAGAAAAATATTTAAAAACCATATATTTAAACGAAAAAAAAAACAGTATTTTAAAGCCCAACAAAGAAAACCAACATGTAAAATCCGAGAGGGAGCGAGAGGAGGAAAGGGAGGTAGAGATGAGAGTGGAGCGAGAGAGAGGACAGTGGTGGGAGAGAGAGAAAAGGGGAGAAAGGGGGAGAGAGGAGGAGATGTAGATATGAGAGTGGAGCGAGAGAGATGATAGTGGTGGGAGAGAGAGAAAGGGGAGGAGACAAGGAGGGGAGGGAGGGAGAAGAGTTTGGAGAGAGAGGAAAGGTGAAGGTGAAGAGAGAGATAGTACATGTAAATTCATGAAGCCAAAAACGTGATTAAAACGTAAAGGTGATACACACGTTAAAAAAGTAGTACAAGACGTACATTCAAGGGAAAACAAGTGTTAGGTTAAAGGAATAACAGTGACAAAGTTAGACATGTGACTCGGAAGGAGGTTAGGTCATGATAGATGAGGTTAGATACAGGCAAAAAAAATTATAAATCAAAAGAAGTAACGTATCGTACACAATCATCTACATACAAGAACGTTACTTAAACCAAAAATACGAACAGTTACTCTGGGGCACTAAAAACCACAAAGCAAAGTCCAACATACAAGAAAAAAATAAAATATATATATATATATTTAAAATGAACAAAAAATTAAGATCTTTGGAGGTGTAACTCAGAAATCCAAAAACAGCAAAATTTAATATCTGTGAGAGAGAGAAAGAGGGTGGTGGAGAGAGAGAAGTGGGTGGAAATAGAAATTATAAGGGTTGAGGGAGAGAGAGAAAATGAGGGTGGAGGGAGAGAGGAGCAGGGTGGTGGTAGAGAGGAGGAGGGTGAAGAGAGAGAGAGAGAGAGGGAGGGTCAAGCACATGTAAATCCGTGAAGCTAAAATGTGATAAAAAAATACTTAAAAGCGGTACACAAGTTTAAAAAGTAATACAAAAACATACATATAAGAGAAAAAAAATAATACAAGGCAGACATACAAGGAAAAAATAAGTGTTAGGTTAAAGGAAGAACAGAGGCAAGGTTAGACATGTGACTTGTTAGAAGGACATGTTAGGTTAGGTTAAGTTAGGTCAAATTATGTACAGGCAGAAAAAAAAATCAATTAAATAACATACTCTACACAATTATCTACATACAAGAAAAATACTCAAACCAAAGTACCAATAGATACTGTACGACACTAGAAACCACGTACTAAAATTCAACGTACAAGAAAATAAAAAAAAAATTTAAAAAAACGAAAAAAAAAGTCTTTGGAGGTCTAACTCAGAAAGCTAAACAGCAAAAATGCAATATCTGCGAGGGAGAAAGAGGGAGGTGGAGATGATGATGAAGGCTGAGGAAGAGAGAGAAGAGGAGGGTGGAAGGAGAGGAGGGTGGAAGGAGAGGAGGGTGGAAGGAGAGGAGGGTGGAGGGAGAGGGAGAGAAGAGGATGTTGGAGAGAGAGGATGGTGGAGAGAGAGGAGGGAAGTACAAAGGTTAGTATTGCGCCATACTGCGACACATGTATGTGCTGACTCGTGGAGGAGGGGAAGGTGGTACAGGATGACATCATGGTATTATGAGGGGGGGGGGAGTGTTACGGGATGAGCGCGTGATTCGCATGTATGTAATGACTTCGGAAGAAAGGTGAAGGTCAAAACAGGTTGGCGATGATGAGGGGAAGGGGAGGCGTCTGTCAGTGACTTGAGTGTAAAGTATGGTGGGGACAGTAAGGAAGCCCCATCTTGGCATATAGTGTTGGTTATTTTTTTAATTTAATCGAAAAAAAAATTCTGTATGAGGCACGAGTGGGGGATGGTAGGAATGCGAAATCGAAAAGTATTCAGACGATTTCGGAAAAAAAACTCTTATACTTTATTGGGTTTATTGGAAATCGTTCGGAAATAGCTAGGGGGTGTGGTGGGGGAGCTCGCCTAGGTGTGATATAGTTAATTACTTAAATAAATTTTGTTAAAGAGATGTTTTATGTTATGAGATGTGAGTGGGGTGTGTTTAGAATGTAAAATCGAAAAAATTTCGGAAGACTCGGAGAAAACTCCTATATTTTATTTGATTGAATTTATTGAAACTGGTTCGGGAATAGCTAAGATAGGGGTCAGGTTTAAGTTATTAGCTGGGGAAGGGTGGAGGGACAATGTTCAGGTGCATTGTGGTTAATTACTTAAATTATTTTACTAGAAATATATTTTTACATTATGAGGTATAAGTGGGGGTTGGCAGGAATGCGAATTAGAAAAAATTTCGGAAAACTCTGAGAAAACCCCTACAGTTTATTTGATTGAATTAATTGACAGCAGGTTTCCCGGACAAGATGGATGCTGGAAACATAATTGCCGATGAGAGATATTGCACAATCAGGCTTCTTTTTGCTCCTTTTCAGCCTCCTCCAGCCTGATTGTGCAATACGGTGTTTTTGGGAATTTTTTTAGTTTTCCAGGGAAATGTTGAGGGAAATTCGGTAAATTTTGAGGGAAAACGGGAAATTTTATTCATTTTGAGGTAAAAAAGGGAAATTTTGAGGTAAAAACGGGGAAATGACGTCATCCAAGATGGCGGCGGTAACGTCATCAGTGGATCCTACGATCCTATCCCCCATCCCCTTGTGCCAAACTCCCCCAAATCTATCTACTGGTATGTAAAGAACAATTCGTACTACCCTGCACTATGCGATACTCAACCTGCTCCATAGTATTTACTGAGTATGGTTCGTTGCTCCTGTAAGATGAAATGTGCTACTACAAGATGTGGTTGCAAGTGCAATGGATTGGCCGGTTTAGTAGCTTGTGGGGAATGCCAAATAAGTGGTTGCGATAACATTGTAATAACTAATTATGAACATTAATACAGTGACTAAGAGGTTTTGTTAACTCACTTTTTTCAGGCCGTCATAATAACTTATGTCATTAGATTATAGGTTAAAATAATTGGATTGTGCATTTATGTCCATCGTAATTCATTAACATAGAATGTGTTTATCACAATTTCGTATGTTGTATAAGGGGCATTTTTGGCACCATTTTACAATCAAAATCCGTCCGATTTTGTCGGATTTTTGATATGTTATTCAGCAAATGTTCCTGAGTCAGAAACAGTCTAGAAAGTTTCTGTTGCAATTTTGCCCAGGTACAACTGTAATTTTTGGGGTTACAACTAGTTTAACGGAAATATATTTTATTTAATATCAGAAATCAAAAGAAAAAAATTTATAACTTTTGAATTTTTAAGTACATTATACTTTATTTCAGTTGTAATTATAATTTCAGTATTCAGTGTGTTTTCGTTATTTGTCACTGTAGGATGAAATTTTTGACTTTGACACAACTTTATGTGAAAACTATTCGGGTAAACAAGAATCATATCAGTAAAACTTTGTCCAAAGTTATATCTGCAAAAGTGTTTTATTATTAGATACATTATAAGTATTTAAGTAACGAACGCCTTTAACGTAGTTTACCGAGAGCTCACACTAATGATATGTCTGATTGTTTAGCCGAAGAGAGATGATTTATAAATAGTAGTTAAATACTTTACACACTTCACGAAAAAAATTCTTGAATGGTTGCGTTCTAAAAAAAGAAATATCAATGCAATTTCAATGATAAAATAAAACTTTGAGGTATTGGAACCGTTTAATATTTCCAAGAATTTTATAAGAGTTTTAGTGAATTTTTTATCCACTCTACAACATAATATATTACAGAGAGGGTACAGTGCAAAGGAAATTACTTTACTACTCAAAAAAGAAAATTATTTACCGCAGAAAAATACGTATTTATTAAAGCGTGTTTATGTTATAAAAACCTATAATCACGTTCCTGTACAAATAAGTAATAAAACTACATCTCATTGGAGAAATAAATTGCTTTTGAAAGTTCTGCACGCAACTCATAAGAAAAAGTCGGCGAGAAAAACAGATCACGAAAATTGTCCATATCTTATATCTACCAATAGTTTAAGCAGGAACACTTTGGCTCACCTAATATCTTAGGTTGTAATTGCCAACGTTAGTGATTGAGATAATTTTTCGGATCTATGGAGACAAGCCAACAAATGTTTCATAATCTCACCTTGCTTCATGAAATATGCCCTTATGTCAGATTGCTAAAACTGTAGTACAAGTTCGTCAACTATCGGACGCACTTCGGCTATGTACTCTGGTAAGATTGCTCTTTACGGAAAATTCTTAGTATTATAATTGTAACAAACACTGATGAACTCTTACACAATACATTAATACGATTTTTTCACACATATAATATTTTTTCGGTTCCATAGTTTTAATACAAGCGCATGTCAAAGTAGTGATTTGACTATTTTCACTACTTACCCAAAGTTAAAACTGGTCGAACGAAACGAATGAAATAAATTTGAGTGAATGTACATGTATAAAGCTAGGCAATTACATATTTGCTATTTCATGTAACATTGTTTGCGTTTAAGACATTCTTGAATGTACCTAAAGTTTACATATATTTGAGTACATATATTTAAAATCTTTTTATATGAAATAACAAATGTGTCAGTCTGTAGCTTAATACATTTTTACTTGCACTAAAAATTGATTATTTCGTATAGTTTGAAAAGCTTTCGTTTTGGGTAAGTAGTACAAAACGTCAAATCGCTAAATTTACACGTTCTTGTACGAAGACCATGGAACCGAAAAACATGTTATTTGTGGGAAGTTTCTATTAATATAATGTGTAAATTTTGATAGAGGATAGTATTTTGTACAATTATAAAATTACGATTTTTTTCGGCGCAGAGTATTTATTTCAAACAATTGTAAATAGCTAGAAAATTTTTTAACCAAATCGTTTGAAAAAATTTACGACACACAATTTCGCTAGAGCGTTTTTAAAAATAAAGTACAGTTGGCTAGCAAAAAATTATTTTGCTTCATTTTGGCTTATTTTGACCACAGAATACGTGATATATCAGCGGCAAAAATCTAAAAATCCATTTGGTGCATTACAAAAGAAAAATTCAGACACAAACGATGATATATAAGTTAAAACTGTAAGAATTTATTTTTGATATATGTAGTAATTTGCGTTAAAAATATATTTTCGAAACCACTGCAAAACTAAAGATCGAGGACTTAAAGCCCAAGTGAATGGAACGATTTTCCTTACGTTATCACAAACTGGGAACCTTTGAATATACACAGGAAATATCGCCGCATACGTGCAGTGATACTTTGATATTCGTAATGGACCTGAATTATATCCACTGCAGAGCGAATCGTGTATATTCCACAACTAGTTCATTGTAGAACGTTTCAAACGAAGGCGCGTAAAAGTGGTGCCAACTTAACATAACATTTTGTGTTTGGCGGTCGTCATTATGAGCTCTGAGAGTAGCTGAAAAGAAACACGTGCCGTATGCAACAAAACCAGTAATGGAATCTGAGATCTCCAAGTTCAATGCCGTTTTTGCGAGATCTTTGTTAATATCATAACAAAACTCTTGAGAAAATAGTCACATATGCGTTTAGGACCTTTCCTGGTAGTTTTACGATGATATAGATAATGTACAAGTTATTAAAGCAACCTAATACTGATTTCGAAGAATCGCGATGCTGTTATTGTACATTCGTATTTGTTTGCGTCCTATTTTTATGGCAATATGATCTTTGAAAGAACTGTGCAATTGGAGCGCAATAGTTTTCCAAACAGTCAGTATTGACTGTGTTTTGTTTCGTCTCACAGTTCGTGTCGTTTATTGTTTTTTCTGTTTGTGTCCGACATCTTTGTGTTTTGTTTCGCCTCATCGTTGTGTCGTTGCTGTATTTCTGATTGTGTTTTTGTTTTCGTCTCATCGTTGAGTCGCATATCAACTTAGGTTTCTCATTTTACAATTTGTTGTTCTTTTATTTTCTGTTTTGTTTCCTTGTTTTATCTGACCAGATTCCAGGTTTGGAATTTCATGTTGTGTATATATCCTGATGACTAAAGCATACTCTGCTTATTTATGTTTTCTTGTCTTATTTGTAGTTTTCTCTTGACAGTCATTTATGTCGCATTTGCGTATGTCCAAACAAATAAATCCAGTATATGGCAATAAATGCGACAATTTTTTTAGGGTTTGTGTATCTTATGTACCACAATTTTTTCAAGAAAATATGTCAAAACCAATATTTTTGCGGGTGGATAGTGCATTGTTTTGAGAAAAGTCCAACAATTATTTGTGCACCGTATGGCAGCACACATTCTATGTTTATTTTCAAAGCATTATTTTTCAAATAATTCCGATTAATTGCATCAATGGGGAAAAAACCCACAAAGCATGTCTTAACATAAACTCAGAAGAAACTGGTTGTCTTTCTGAAATAAAGTAAATAAGCTGTAACTGGAGAATATTGAATAAATTCCAATCTCTCGACTGTATTAGGATCAATGGAGTTGAAATTCCGGGAATTAAGTATCTCCTAAAAATACTATCCTTGATTACGTTTTTCTTTCAATCGGCAAAATACATTTGGAGATTTTCACTATCATGGCACTGTGTCGATGTCCTCAGAATAATTCTCTTCTTCATCTCCCGGGTTGATTGGTTCGATAAACAATTCTGAGAGAAGTATGTACCGGCGATCCGCTCCAGTAATCAAATATCTTGATATGATTTCAATATGAAAAAGCATTAGAAATCTTTGTATAACCGGACATATACAGAGAAAATAAAATTAAATCGTATGCTTGCTCACTTTTGCTTATTTCATTTAACGTTTTAAGATTTACGCAAAAATTACATACTTTTCTCCCTCTCCGAATGTTGTTTTGATAAAATAATAATACTATAACAAAACGTTTACGTGAATTGAGATTTTTTTCTCGTTTGAGACCAACGTTTCAATCATTGCGGGGGGAAAGATAGCAATTTGATACTAAGCAGTGAGATTGGAGGAAAGAGATAAGTTTTTTCTGCCTTATTCGCCGTAGAAGGCGTCTTTCATTACGGGATATGTTCTTTTTTGTAGCATGTTGTGTTCTGCGAGGCCGAGGATCTGGCCTGAGGCGGTATTCGCCCAGAAAGTACGGGGTAGGCTCCCAATGTAGTTAAAATACTGCTCCCAGAGAAGATAATACGACCGCGAAAGAGCCCGCCAACCCCTTCCCGCCTCGAGGGGTGGATCCCGGACATGTCAGTTGTGTGAGGGTAGAATTAAGGGGTAGGAGGTGTGTGCAGAAAATACGCCAGCCATTTTCGCAGCGTGCCTCGGCCGCGCGTAGAGTGCACGGGGCTGTCGCAGCGGGATGTAAAATATACGGCAGTTAAAAAGCTTCCTAGCTCCGTGAGGGGTAGGGGGTGGCACTCACCACCCTTGTTTCTCACTCCTACCAACCTCCGTCCTAAAAACCTCCCGCCGTCCTTTCCTTGAGACTACATGCGCCTGCTGACTACGAGCGAAGCAACCCGCCTTTGTTCCTGCCTTACATCCTCCTATACGGCCTACTCACCGCATATTCTTACCCTCGCCCCTTGTACTCGGGTACATAATCTGTTGATATATGCCGGCATATAACGCTTTTTTTTACTGTGGGGCTTATCCGCTGGTGGCGTCTTGACGAACCGTTGCCAAGGTAAGCTGTTATACTTTGCTTTTTATCACTTCGGTAAAATTTGACTGGCACTTATTGGCAATAATGTTTATATTTTGTGTTATGTGTAACAAACAAAGACATTTTTAACTCTAAATATACCAGAGATGTCCATTTCACAATTTGTACTGTGAATTTTGTCTTGTATTACGACAAATATTATAAAATAATGAATGTTATTTCCGATAAGAAGCTGTAAAATTTTGCTGAAGTTACAGGAACCATAGTATAAACTAGCACATCTATGTTGCTTTCAGCTCTGATAAATCCAGTATGGTGTGGGAATGATGACAGTTGTCACCATGCTATTCTACAGTCATAGTTGCACTAACAATGACCCGCAAGAAAAGTAAACGGACTTATTGTCCTGTTTGCTGCAACCTTTTTCGTGAGAAACTCGGCCAAATAAACTTTGCAGACTACACATAAAGTGACTAGAGAGTGATAAGCTATATGGACCAACAAACTTTGAAAGCTTGTGACGAAGAATGGAAAATGCCCCAGCCAAGAACTAAAAATATGCAGTAATGAAGGAATTTCGCAAGGAAAGACGAAGAAAATGCAAGCACACCATGAAATGCTTCCTAAAGTGTACGGGAAGATTTAAGCCATACACACACAGTATGGGCACTGTCCATGCGTCAGTTTCTAAATATAGCAAATGTCTACCATGGCCACTGTACAAGTCTGGTGATATCAGTATAAATATGACTGTTTTCTAGCGAAGTACAGGCATACTACCATTGATATGTGGTAGACAATTGGATGGTGTTATGCATCAGCAGGCTATGCTCCAATATTGTAAGGTGAGCGAGTGAGAGATTTTGGTCAGCGCTTAACATCTAGGTCTTAAGCGCTGGTGAGGATTGACTTGATGTGAGTATAGACCAACGCCGGAATGCTGGGCGGTGGAAACGAGTGGTCCCAGAGAAATCGTCCAGCACGATTCCCACATGCGAAGATCCGGGGACCGACCCCGCCGGGAATCGAACCCGAACCTGCGCCAACTGCAGCCTCGCGATTGCAACGTATCAGTAAAACATTCTATAATTGTATCAGATTTCAAACAGTCTTACGAAAATAATTTTAGTCCTATGAAGTCAACATTTATTACAATGAGATATAGGAATAAAATTATTTTTGTAGAAATGATTCAAAGCAAAAGCAAATTTTTTACTGTGTAACAATTAGCATATAGTCTAGTAATGCATAACACAGTCTAATTTTACCATACCTACTTTCATAACACTAGTATATATCAGTATGGTAAATTTGTAAATAACTTTTACGATGTAAAAACGGGCAAAACGAAATTAAAGGTAATTATAAATGTAGTTTGACTTCCGCTAGCGTTTCTGTCTCTGAAGTAACGAAATCCGTTTGGAGAAAACACGACGAAGAATTATATTTACTTGAAAGTCCTCAATTGATACTGGCATACGTTAAAGTTCTAAACAACTATTGTTAGAAAATGACTTCTATGCGATCACATAGCTCTCTGGTGACCAGTAAGGTAGGGCGTATACGCTGTTTTCTTATCAGTCCACAGTCATATGGATATTTTGCATATGTCATCTGTAATGATTATCTTACTGTACTTACATGCGGCACTCTTAGCTGTAAGGAATTTCACTAGTCAAGGAAATGAGCACTGTGGTCAGACTATGTTTGGAAGGAGGCAGTAGTACAACGGTGACACGCTTTGCTTCAGAGAAGAGACACTCGAGTCATATGTAACACTCCTGATATGAAAATGTGGTGTTCCATTAAAACGTTACACGCGGTATAGCTGCGAGAGTCCAGGCAGTGGCGAAACATCGGTATGAAAGGGGTTGAAGCAATCGGAGACATCGACAGCGCAACCGGCACGACAACAACGATTCACGGTACTATCCTGTTTATTACGTAGGATTGAGGCGGAGAAAGTTTGCTCAAGACAATATGTAGATTATTTATCGTAAGGACAACGAGTTTGTCCCGGAAATATTCTAGCAACATTTGTTTCGACGCCCTTGCGTGAAAATGTGCAGCTTTGCTTCAAGGCTGTTGGCAGCGAGTATTTGCTCAGGCAAGTCTCTCATTTGACAGCACCAATCAGAGTAAGGTTATTGTGTTGTCATCATACTTCTATGGTTTGCCAGTAGGAATCAAATACAAGTGAGAATTAAAACATCCTATCACTGACCATGACGCAAGCCGCATGTGTACACGTAAGGCAATGAAACCAAATGGTGCTAAAATATTTTTACCAGAAACTCGTTGTTCTATTTATAATTTTATGTATGATTTTGACATTTAACTAGCTTGTGCATAAAATTAGGCCAGTGTAAAATATCTAAAATGAAATACTGGTGTTGTGTAGAAAACATTGCACTACAACCTTAATGTTCAAGTTATACAAGATGTTAGGTACAAACGAAAGGTGTGTGTCGATGACCAGGTAGAATTCACGACTGCAGACGAAGTCCGGAAGAGCAAAAAACAAAGTTCCCTCTGATAGAGAAATGACTGATTAGCAGACTATGAGTACGTTTGTATCGTCACCCGAAAGTCCAGCTTCAGGAACGTGGGTTTCGGAAACTGATGTTTGAGTTTGGTGTGTGCAGAGCGAAAGTCAACGGTTGCAAGGAAGGCAAGTACTGCAGTGATCAACCATAAAACAATACTTTTCAAACATAAATGTTATATACTAGATAATATCGCCTTTTTAAAATCTCTAAACGACATTTTTTCCCAGCCGCATTGAAGAGGAATATGATTATTATTTGAGTTTTAACGAAGGTAAGTAAATACACATTTTTGAATATGTCAATACAAGATTCATATGTGTCTTAAAATAACTAATCAATATAATTTTTTATCTTTCTTGTATTTCCACTCTTGTTCGTGAATAAAATCTGTTTAAAATATACTTCTGAATGTATTTGTTTCTTGCGTTACTTTCCGCCATTCGTCATTGAAGAAACACAAGTTGCTGAAACTATAGTTTCGTATTGTGGTGTAAACACTTTGCCCTGTCATTCCTATCGAAAGTTAGTTTTCCCGACTAAACTTTCGGGCGACGGTCTAAACGTACTGTATGAAAACACACGACATGCGGGAACGCATTGTTGCCTTCAGTGATTAGGAAAATGACGTACTGTACGAAACATGTAATATCCTCCACTGATAAAAACCAGATAGCAAAACAACTGGTGCAAAATTTAATACGTTTATGGAAAGTCTTCCAAGAACCACGTTTTCTTATAATTCACTCCAATCACTGAGGGCAATGCAAACAATATGAGCAAATTAGATCGAAATACAACATTGTAGCTAGAAGTAATGAAAACAAATGAAAAACGTAAATATTTCAGCCTTCATGTTCAACTATTTTGTAAAATAACATGTTTTTTAATAACTAAGTCAAGACAAGCTTCTTAAACTTCTTTTATGCCTTTTAAACACGCACATACTTTGCAAGGGGGTCGTGATACTGTGGTCAGACAACTCGCTTCCCAACATAGAGATCTGGGATCGAACTCGGGTGTAGTTACTCCCAAGTACTTTATAAGTACCTAGAAGTTGAATATGTGTAGAGAATTGCTTCAGAACTTCGTAGCAAGGTCAAAATTTCTAGTGTTTCAGTAACATGGAGTGTGACATGTGATACTAAATTCCAAAAAGATTCTGTACTATTGAATGTTTAATATAATTGGCAGTATTTAACAACGTAGAAAAGTAATTAGGTCTTAGCAACACTTGTGACACCAATGTTAACTCGTTTTAAGTCTATTTCGGCTAGTTGACTGATTTTCAAAAATTTATATTGTCAGAATATTTCAAACTGATTGAACAGTATAGAGTAAACGTAAGCTTAAACACACATGTTAAAATTTTAAGAGATTTCTGCGTTAAATAATATTTTATGGTTTAAAAATATGTATTAATACTGACTAGCGTTGTAATGGGCTAGGGCGTGGCTCAAAAATTTCAATGAACATTATAATCACACATGTAGATCTTAAACAAGACTTGTTACGTAGCGTTGTGTAAAAGAAAATAAACAATTTGCTGCCCCATCGACATGCTGAAAAATATTACTAGTCATCGAATCGTAATTAAATTGACGTCCCTATGCACTAATCACCATAAGGCTAGACTTCAGTATTTTACTTACTGGATAACTGGTTACTCGCCATTGATATAGGCGTTTGTAAGAAGAAATTTAACTGTGTTTCAGGACAAAATATGTACTCTTCTATATGATGAGGTACATTAGCTCAAGTAAAATGAACATATAATAAATTAAATTCTATCACTGGTACCAGTAGCAGTAAAATGAAACCATAGTTTGTGACCCTCACACTGCACGTTATATTCACGTGTATTTCCTGACATTGATCTGCAGAACATTAGTTTGTGTGTTACTGAAACAAATTAACTGTACTTGTCGCTCATGTCACTTATCACAGTTAATAAAAAATATTTCTTGGGATTCATTATTTATACAATTATCCGCTCCTAACAGACGCATAAGACAACCATGTAAATTATTAATTTCTCGAGCATCTTCCAGGCTTACAAATCCAACACTGATACAAACATTATGGACAAGAATTTTACAGTTATCGTGACCCAGTGTCGTAACTGCACAGTCGTTTAAATTCTCTTGTCTATGTAAGGACCCTGAATTTTCGCGAAAATATTTTCGCACCAACTTTTTTTAATGCCTTACGTCCACATATGCAATTCTGCTACGTAGTCAGTGATTGGATGTTTTAGCTCCTTTCTCTCGCGTCTTTGGGGTTCTACCGGAAAATTACAGACGTGTGGCGTCGCAGTAATCTTATTATGATCGGCATAGTCAAATAAGCGACAAGATACGCTGTCAATAACAACAGACTAAATAGTAACACAGCCGAGAAATGATGTGGCGGATAATTTGATACGGGCGAACTATGCCGCTTGTTGGCTTCTCGATGTTGTTGATACCAGCCCCGTGTCTCTTTGGATCCTGCACGTTACGGCAGGTTTCCTATTGACCTGGATGCCGGCTAGCAGGGCAGCCACCTTACGCTGATTGGCGGTAGGCGTCTCCGCCATATTGCTGGCCTTGGAAGTCATTTTGCTGGCGTGTGTGGCTGAGTTCGCTGTCCTACCTGCTATTTCACTTCTGTATTCCTAAACCATGAAGTAGAGCTGCAGATGTAGACGCAAATCACGATACAAAAACATTTTCGCGAAAATTCAGTTTCTATCAAATCAAGGACCCAGTTTATTTTAAGTCACGTAGTAGTAAGATATTCAATTCTTATTTCCTGCGTGTTTATATAATGACTAGAGCCAGTAATTTTTGGTTATAATAATTCTGCATCACTTTGTGTCAGTGCCTTACGTGTACATCTGCAACTCTGCTTCATGGCTATTGGCAGAGTGTTTTAGTGCAGAGTTGTTATTCATTAGACTGTGCCAATGAGTACATGGATAACTTTGACACAACAAGTCTGTGATTTGCGGTATTAACCTCCACACGTTGTATGTTAAGGCATCCAATCACTGACCACAAAACAGAGATGCAGGTGCGCACGTGAGGCTCTGAAACAAAGTGTTGCAAAAATCTTTTCGCGAAAACTACCGGGCCCTAGCCATATGCCATCCTCTCTAATCATTGCTGCAATAATGACTTATTGTGCTGTGCAAGGAGTCAAATTATCTGGGTTAAGTGAATCAATTGAAAGGTGTTACGAGTCCAGCTTGTTTCCAAGTTAGTTGGCAGGAATTCTCCTGCACCTACGACATGGTCCCAGATCAGAAAATATTGGTTAGTTGGACAACTTTCCCCCGCCACGCTTCTCGCTAGTGATCCCACTTTGTCGGAGCAAGTCTATAGTTGCTTGTACTGGCGAAAGTTTGCCATTCTGCGGCCAGGAGGTGTTAAAAGGAATTCGAGCGCCTGCAGGTGGGAACCAGGCGGGAATCAACTTGGGGGGGGGGGGGGGGGGGGGGGGGGGGGGGGGGGGGGGGGGGGGGGGGGGGGGGGGGGGGGGGGGGGGGGGGGGGTAGGCTGGCGTGCGAAGCGGGCCTGGATTATTAGTTGCAAAACTTGGTTTACCGGCGTCTCCTCGGCTCGTGATGGGGGCGGCCCATAAACGACGGGGGCCGATCTCGCTGGGGTACGAGTCACCCCTGCTAGAACTTGCGGTGGTAAATTATTCAGTTGGTGCCCACCTGACCGCTTGTAGTTGGCTGGCTAAATATCTACCCCCTGCCCCCCTCCCAAACAACTGCAGCCCTGCCCGAACTCCCCCCGGCCTACCATCAATTTTCAATAAGCCGCCGCCGGCTTCCTTTTGGCGACTTGGACCTTCGTGTGAGGAGGGGCAGGCAGGTTCGAGGCGTGGGATTGTCGCGAACTTGCGGCGTTAATTATTCATCCCGCGGGAAGGGACCGGGAGCAAAGTGAGGTTCCTGGCTAATCAGTATCGACCGTCGTCACCCGGGTCCTGTGGTCCGCGGTTAGCCCCTGCGAGGAGGAATCCCCTGGGACGAGACACATGACAAGTATTGGTAGCAGGCATTATCAAAGTTGATCTGGAGCAAGACATTCATTATTTTCTAATAATTCCCACTTTAAACTTGAATCAGTGGAACATGAACCATTTCGGTGAAATTCCAGTCGTTTCTGTCAAAAAATATTTCGTAACAGGAGTTAGTGAAACTTTCTTACTTGTTTCAGTGACTAAGTGCTACTTATGCTAAAAAAATTTCCACTAATTCTGAACGAATTTTAATAGTCTGTTGACTGGCTTTCAGAGGATTGTATGCGTTGATCAGTCAAAAACAGATTTTAACTGGAATTTTAGTGATTAACATTATAATGATTGTATCCACTGGTTTGGATTTATAGTTTACCGAAAACGCTTCTTCTTAATAACATTGTCATTCAATTTGAAAATAAATTATTACCTTGTTTCTCTTAACAGTGCCTAAGTTAACTTTTGGTGGTTTCTCGAGGTTAACCATTGCAAAACTTGCTCATCTAAAAAAATAGTGAAAAATAGCCTGTTATGAGGCACGTAATAGAATTCTTAGTATCCCTCTTGAAGTGGTTTTGCATTTAAAAAATGTGTAAACATAAATTGTTCGTGATTTTCACAAATGTAAACATTTGTAGAACCATTTTCGCAATAATTCGTTATTTATGTAGGTGAATTATTTTTTACTAAGAGTTAGTTTAAAAACAAAACAACCAATATTTAACCTTAATATATCTAAATAACAAAAAACTATTTGATTATTAACTTTTTTTGTTGAACAAAAATGCTTTCAGGAGCATTCGTTAGTTTGAACAGAATTTCGTACAATTATGAACCAGTGTAGTTTTCCTATCGAGAATCCTTAAGAATACTGGAAAGCAATAAAATACTTTTTTTTCGTACTAAATTCTTACTAGCTGGCAAATGAAACATTTTATATAGTTTAAATTTATTTAAATTTTCACTTGCATATTTGTTTTTACCATAATATTATTTAAATCGATATTATTATACTCTAAGCAGAGGGCGACTTTAAACAAGTGTGAAGACTTTGGACGTATTAAATAATAATTTTCTCACAGAAACTCCCTATTGGACAGTCCACGTTCTGGCATGTTCGTCTGAATACAGGTACTGAGGTAAGTTGCAAGTACAGGAAGAAAGTTACACAATCGTATAAAGGAAAATTAACACACGTGTGTCTTCAGTACATTTACCTGACAATTGCATGAAACATATTTTGCTAGAAAAAAAAAGAAACTTGTATTTTTGTTCTACACAGTTTAAAGAAGCTAACCAACGATAGTAAAAGGTCTTCAATTTAAGTTGTTAGTGGGATTCGAATCAATAAACCTTCACGCAGTCGTTCACTACGCTTATTACTTTGACCACCAAAGTTTCTTTTAATAATTAAGTACTTCTGTAACGTATGTCGAACTTTTAAACATTCAGTTAACACGGTAAACAGAAAGTTATGGTAATGTTATTCAGTAATTTTTTCTATATTATTCGTGAAATGTCACTGTGGTGGCACAGCTGCCACTGTGGTGCTGTGGTTGTATCTGGCTGATAGCGACAAATACCATGCTGGAATCTAACGCCGGCAGCTGCCGACCAGACGCCAAGTGTGGCGAAGAATGCAGAGGTGAGCCACGAGTGCAGCTGCCATCTAGATGCCAGATGTAATTATCTGCATACATCTGCCCCTCAGCAGATGCTCCAACGTGCACAGTTGCCGCCATGAGTGTACTTTCTACACCCACCCCCCACCCCTGAGCTGGGCCGAGAAGAGCAGTTCGCCATCAACCAGCGACTGGTCAGGAAGATTCTGAACGAGCTGTCGCGCGCGTTGTGTAAAAATAATTGTTCGTATTCTGCATGGCATGTGTTCACTATTTCTGATTTCCCGACTTCCCAATCACGCTATTCTAATAGCGTCGCCCTTCTAGGGACCCCAATGGCTAAAGTAATGGTCATGTATGTCAATTTTACTGGACAATGTTATTTTATATTTTGTTACAAACAATAATTCCTCATACAATTAAGGTGACAATGCCTGATATTAATAACGTAAATTTACCTTATTTTTGTAGTGTAGCTAAGAAGCTGATGGGACTTAACTTCTTGTCAACAGTAAAATCCATAGAGACGGAACCATCGCCTTTCACAGATATGAGCAGGGCGGGTAAGCCATGCAGTGTAGCAAGATACCCAGCAGTATTATCTTCATGAGATTTCATAAAACCACGTAAAACAGAAACAAGGATGGCCAGACTGCGATTTGAATCTGTGTTTTATCGAATACGATTCGAGTGCTGAACCACTCCAAAACATCGAATGATTTTGCGCAATTCTGCTGGATCGCGTTACTTTCGAGTTCGCTGCACGTTCGATTGTTCCGGTTTTGTAATTTTTTGTATTGTGGTATGTGGTGCTGTCCTTGCGAACAAACCACGATCCACAGCCGCCAAGTTTTCCTTTTGTCCGAAACACATTTACCAAGTGGAACATGCAGCACTGGGACGCTGTTACATTAGTGAGTTCAGTGATAAAAATGTACTCATCGAAAAAAGATTAGCACTTATGGACATGAGACCTGAATAGTTTTTATAAAGCTAATTCACAATAATTTTTCTGAATGTTATAGTAACTCGTATTCTACCTACAAACTATCCTCGGAAAATCAGAGTAGTATGCTCTCATATTTCCTTTTTATGTCGAAAAGGGAATGGTGTTTTTCTTAGAGTATTGACAAGAAGAAACAGGGCGCAAATAGTTTGTGTACTGTTACGGGACAGCACCACGGCCGTGTGTGTGAACCTCCTCGTATACACTTTACCTCCCCTCCCCGGGCTGCGCGAGAGGCTAAGAACCGATTGCACATTCATATTGAGTAAACTCTAAGGCACCTCTGAGTGAAATGTGAGAAATTTTCATTGCAGAAACGAAAAGTGGGTGAAATCTGTGGAAGAAGTCAGGAAATTTTAAGGAGTTCTCAGACCTTCCTTAAGGTTTTCTCAGGCTGCAAATCAATCATGGCGGCTGGTAATTGAGGTCAGAATACCATATGGGAGAGAGTAATATTATTTTGAATTTATTGGTAATATTTATGAGGAGGACCGTAACCATGATGTAGGTAAAGGAAAGACCGTACTGGTGTCTACGGCATAATTTATATTCGTAGTACATTTTTACACGAACGCGATGTGGTGTTGTTAATGGATCTTTTGTTTTCAAATAAAGTGATTACGATAACATTTTGTAAACAACACCAATTACGTATTTTTTTCAATTTTATTTTGCATTTTTTCAACTTTACAGTATGTGAAAAAACTAGATATAAATGATCAAATCGCCGTAATGTGAGTCTTAGGAGTTATAAGTGGAAAATAATGTACATTTCAATTACATTGACAAGTTGATGCACAACGAGAAATTATTTTTCTCGTGAGAATTGTGGTAACACCACCTCAGCTGAGATATCTCAGTTTCCTGACTCTGCAGTGCAAACTAAAAATTCTCAGATTTTACTCAAGTTCTCCTTAGTTTCACCTTTACCTCAAGATTTCCCTCATGTGACTCTGCAATCGTTCCTAACTTTCTTCCTCTCCTTGCGAAGTCAATAAATATAGTGGTATATGTCTGTTATTGTTTTAGCATTATTGATTTAACGAAATTTACTAACTTGGATTTTGGTTGTAAAATAACGTTGAGCCAACACAGTATTATTTATTTTAACCAAACGGTTGTCTTTCCAACATATTACCATGATTCTACCAAACGAATAAAATATTACAGTTAATAATAATTTAGCAGAAAATGTTAGAAAGACAACTGTCGTTTATTAGCAAATACGACCAACACTATTTAATACTAAAATCCAACTTAATAAGTTTTAAAAGTTGTGTTTACAATATTTCATAACACAGATACCTTTACCGCGTAGTTAAAAGTATTTAAATATAGCTTATATTAATTTTTATTCTTTGGTAGAGTGATGGCGATTTGTTGGAAAGAACCGTTGGTTGTTATCAAATATCCCCAGTAGCAACATACGTTGGGCCAACTGTCATTTAGAGAACTGCCTGATGTTGCGTTGGAACACTTCCATTAAACAATTATGTTGACCCAACATAGTAAACCAACCTAAATGTTAGTAAGTTACATTTTTGTTAAATTTATCAGTACTTCAAAAAATAATATTTCTAAATTGAAAAAGAATATGAACACAATGATATGGAGTTTTTCAAAATTTAAAATAGTTATGTGAAAGTTAGCAACAAGTTAGTAAACATACAGCTGGCTTTTTGTGTAGATTCAATGTTCTAATCATATTATAAAACCAACGTATTTTCTTAAACTCTTAAAATAACTTGCGAAACGGAAAAAGAAGACATTCTACACAATCTCACAGGCTATACAATATTTTAAAGAATTTATCATTGGAAAAGATAGTTTCTGAATATTTGAAATAGTTGGTTGAAAGTTTGCAACATGTTGGCGAACGTGCGGTTGGCATTTGATAAGTTTATGCTGAGCCAGCGCTATAATACCAACATAATGTCATCATCAAATAAAATTTAAATGGAATAGATGATGAAATCTCATGTGCTATGAATCATTTTCTAGACTTGAAATTTTTTAATATTTGAAAAGTTCTGGTACCGGTACTTAATTTGTTGTTGGCCCATCATTTTAAACTGATAACATCTTTATAACAGAACTACATATTTAAAATGGAAAGGTTAAATTGATTGTACCCAATCTCTTAGATTATACATATTGTATGATTATCTTCATTAAAAGAACTATGTTTTAAAACTTAACATTTTGTATTGTTTATCAACAACGTAGGTGGATTTTAGTATTATCTTTTGTGTTAATCACAATGATGTGCAACAACAATTTTGCGAAATGTACAACTTTTTGTGTAAAAAATATATTTTCCGATTTATGCTTATTTGTTTTGTGCACAAACACCATGAATCTTATTTTTTACTCTGTTGGCTATTCGTTGGTTACGTGTTGTAAAACAAGCTGTTGACATTAAATGGAATGTTTATGGAATGCGCGTGCATCTATCTTGACCATAAATTTTATAAGCATACGAATATTTTATTGATGATTTGGAAGGATGACCCGGTACTTTAACCAAATGTTTAGACTATTTTTGACACGGCTGTGTTTCATTTACTGTTCAACAAAAGGCAGCACAATTTTAACTAAAATTTTCGTCTTACTATTTTGCAGTGTCATTTAGTAATTGGTATCCTACTACCTGCGAGAAAGCAGCGTTTAATGTCAACCCAATATTGTTTTGCTTTAAATGGATCTGTACCTATTTTAAAGCACATAATACACAGTAATAACATGACCTCCTAATAAAATTGCACACTAAATATGTCCCGTCAACCTTTATTATAGCACACATTTATTTAAAGCATGTTATGTACATTTATTTACATACATTCAACCAAGTAGGACAACTGAATGTGAAAATGCCAAGTTTTGAACAAAAACTCTTATTTTAGACTTGCGTTTTGCTTGGACATATCGGGTTTGGCATGATCACAGCATGATAATCAGTTAAACTCAGGAAAAATGGTCTGAATTAATATAAAACCTCAATTGTCACCAATGATGAACAAGTCGAATTTTGCACGAAAGCTCCTCAATTAGTATTGACAAAGAAAATTGTTTTAGGAAATACTGCAGGTCAACAGGCAGAACGCGGCAGTCGCTTTGACAAGATACTTTTTGTCAAACTGCACAGAACTCTTAAGTTGTACTCTCAGTTTAGCCCTTGTGCACAAGCGAGGACGTGAAAAACCTTTTCATCCCAGAACGTTAAGTAATGATTCATGTTTCTTTGGATCAAGTTAGATCAATTCATGCTGGAACGTACACACTTTAAAATTACTAACAATTCCGAGTAAATAAATACATGGTTCCATGGACACTTGAGATACTAAGAAACGCGAGTCACTTAAACAAGCAACGAATGATTTAGTTGGTAAATGAAAAACTGAAAACTTTATTATGCTTCAAAAATAGTTTTTTTTTCCCGTTATTCAACGTGAATTTTCCATCTGACATCACTTAAGTTGTGATTCGATTGAAGTCGTACTAGGAAGTAGCGAGCATGATTACCTAATGTAAAGGCGCGTTTTATAGGTCTCTTCTTAAGATTTTTGTTAATTCTAATAATATTTCAGGGATGGAAAAACTTTAGTCTGAAAAAATAAAAGGGAGGGAAGAAATATCATGCAAGTCAGAGCGTTCTGTACATTCTATCCTCTGCCAGCATTGTGTCGAGTGGCTGCTACTGTAATGCTAGACACATTTTTAATGTATTATATTGTTGCTGATTTCGCCGCTAGAACTTAAGATTTTCTTCAGGCAGGTGAATGACAAAGTCTAAAAGTTTGTGAATGTCTTTTGTCTCTTACTAGCTTAATCTGAATGACTCATAGTACATTCAAACAAGTGTAGAGAAAAAAAGCATCAAGTTCATAGTTAAGTCCAGAATTCAAGTTTTGTTTTCTCTGGGAAATACTACTTTGTTTACTAAAGAATCACCGTAGCGTTCTGTTGGTTACTGCATGTTTCCGAATTTTATTCAGTTTTGAAAAGAGCTGATTCGTAGAAGGAAGTAAGTCCTCTGATGTATAAATTATAAAGACGACCTTCCCTTTTAAAAGAAAAGCATTTAAAACCTTGTAACTAGAATATCAGTTTGTGTAGATTCAATTTTTTTGTTGCAAAAATTGCACGACTTACAAGTGAGATGTGTATTTTTTAAAATCATCTTTCTGACATATGTTAAAAGATTTCTTTGCAAAACATAGAAATACCATTGACGCAACTATTGACTACAGACAAAATTTTTTTTTCTAATTTGGAACACATCCAAACTATAGCAAACTACTAGTAGCACACATATTTTAACTGAGCAATATTACGATATCATATTCAGATCAGAGGAGTAAAAGTGTCCTTGTAGAACCAACAAATTAACTCCGTCATTGGAGTACATAAATCAAGATTCTATCAGAAGAATACAGAAACTTTCTGTATATTGGATGTGTAAAGACTATGTAAATTTAATGCCTTTACTTTTTCGCAAAGAGGCTAAAGCGTTAATGTAAGTGAAATCATAGTTTCAAAAGTAGATGGTAAACGTTTGCATAGGTCTACTCAGATGCGTACATTTTATTTGCTGCAGTACTCTGTTGTCGATGAATTTTAATTGCATCCATTTCTCATAAAATTCTCCAGTTTCACTCTACATATGTGTGTTATTTTTCTCTGCGTTACGAATGTATGGCCATCGTTACATCAACTAATAAAGTTATTAATACAAGTTAGTATTGTTCCTCAGTTACGACGTTCGGTTTGTTTTATTTGTTTTTTTATTTTTTATTAGCTGTTTCTGCGGGTGTTTTGTCGTCTATTGTTGCTATGTGCAAGTTCTGGATTCTATGTTACTAGATAATGAAAGAGTTGCAAGTCCTTTTGTCCGGGTAGCACGTCGTTGCTGTCCTCTCGGGGCGGACCGATACTTATGTCGATTTGTCGGTATGGCTCTTAAGCTATACGGTCGCGCGCACGGAGCCCCGGCAACTAATTGGAATATTAAATGCCGCGCAATCATTGTCTCTCTCCACTTACTAACCAGAGGTGTCTCGGCCCGACGTACTTTATGACTCGGCGAACTTTTAATGGCGTCCCGACGCCCAAAACCACGACGATGATGGCACCTCGACCTACAATACTGAGCGTCTGGACGCTTAGCTTCGACGCCTGACGGTGGCACTCTGCCCTACCGTCGCCGCGATTCGCCGACGACCTCCTCGCTTGACAACGTCCGTCCCGGACCGACGCCGGCTCGCTTCTCCTCGCGTCCTGACGCCTAGCTTCGACGCCTGACGGTGGCACTCTGCCCTACCGTCGCCGCGACTCGCCGACGACCTCCTCGGCTTCACAACGTCCGTCCCGGACCGACGCCGGCTCGCTTCTCCCGATTTGCGCCAAAAAACCCCCGTCACTTGGCCAGCAAGCTCCGGTTCCCTTTGGGCCAATCAGGAGTCAGCTTACACCCGATG
>PNEQ01133408.1:13328-24766 GCA_003012365.1 Medauroidea extradentata | reverse complement strand
GAGGGTTGGGTACTCATTTGATCAGAAGTGATTACAGAGGGAGAGGGAACAACAGTGAGAAGCTCCAGAGAGTTTGGAGGAGGACGGAGAGAGGTAGGCAGTCGATGATGGTCAGGTCGGTGAGGGAGTGGAATGTGCTAAGGGAGGAGCTGGTGAGGGTTGAGAGTGTGGGGCAGTTCAGAAGGGGTCTGGAGGGAGAGTGAGTGGGGGTGTGTGGACTTGCCACCGGGCGATAGCCCATTTGCAAGGATCTATTATTATTATTATATTTTTGTCCGTACCACATGCGTGATATAAGAGGCTGTCTTCAAGTTGTAATTTCTTTGAAATATGATTTTGAAGGCGAGAGTTTAGTGTTTTATGTATCCTGAGTGCCGTTGATTGCTACATTTGTGCGATGTATTGAATGTACAGCTAAAAAAATGTGTGTAGTAAAATTTTGAGTGCCTCGTTGCGGACACCATAGCCAAAACATTTCCCCAAAAAATATTTTAAAATTCATACCACAGTTGACATGTTCAAATAAATTACTTACACAGCTGCTGGCTTGCAGAACTTTTTTTCATTAGCTTTACAGACTGTTGTGGCATTTTAAACCCTTCGTAATTAGCACTGAGGACTTAGTAGGTAATTATCAGTTATAAACCCACCTGTGGGTTTTCTGGGTTAGGCATTATAGAGTTTTGTTTTGAGATTTTTTTAAGCTATGTGAGTTGTTTCGATTGGGTTGATTTGGTTAAGTTATTTTGTTATTACTGTTCTTTCAAGTTTACTACGTATTATGGAAGAGTTTGTCATTTGGGTTAGTTTATTCTTCTCCGTTTGGTCTTTCGAATTCTGTCTTTTGGGTTAGGTTTTGTCCCGAGTTAGGTTTTTCATATAACAGTAATAACAGGAACAGTATAGGATAATTTATGTTACTTATTATAAATGAAATTTATTTGATACAAAAAAACTGCAAGGAAAGTATGTTAACTAACTTAACTTGTTAAATAACTTTCTAATATATTCATTTGTAGTCTCTTAACTTTCTAAACTGGCTTGTACTTCTGTTCCAATTTTGTAAGTTAGCTAAATGAAAAAGTCATAGTTGTAGAATGTCAACAAAGTTATTATCATTATTTCTGTTTCTGTCTTCAGGCAGATTGTAGCTCCAGATTCATTGCGACAGAACTCGCCTGAGAAAATCCACTGTGTTTTTCAGTGTCTCCATAGATGTGCTGTCAAGTCTTGTGTCAGTGACAACACTATTGGATCTTCCTGTGTTTGTTTAACAAGCTGTCTCTGTCTCAGATATTTTCTGCGCTGCTAACTATATCTACTGGCTATTTGTCCTTTACAGGTGTAATTTTGGCACTTCTAGAATCATCCTGAACTACGCATCACTCATTTATGAGGTTGTACTGTAGTTAAGTGTGAAGTATTGTGGACATATACCTCTGCAGTACTGTGTGCATAGTAAAACAGAAAACTTACGACACCACATTTAAGACAGCGCAGAAATATAACCACAAAAACCTAATCTGGAAAATCATCAGCTGGAAAAATCTGACGTGGAAAAACAAAGTGATAGTGTAGGAGATAAATGATATGATGTATGAAGTACAATGTTTTGTTTATTGCATCTGAAAGGTCTTCCAAAAGTATATGATTGCATAGAGCTACAGTATAGGACACGGTAAGTTGTATATTGTAATTATGCAGTAAACATTGGGAAGAACATATAGATCTTATATTACATCTTCTAAATTGATACTTCTTTAGCCACCATTGCCATGTGAAAAAAGCTGGGCACGTCTCAGCGGGGCTGTTCATGTATGTATAGAGCACTTGTCATTACAACAGAAGTATCGTGTTTGTAGAACGACGACTGGACAAGATGCGGCTCTATAACCTCGACAATGTGAAGGAGGACCGATACTGGCTGCGTGACCTGCTACTGAGCGACACGTCTTACTCATCTGACGACGAGGATGACGATCAGCCAGTGTCGGAGGAAAACATCCAGCAGATGTTGAGGCATCACGTGCTCCGTAAGAAGTACTCCCAGCAGTTCCACACGAACCCCGAGGTGCGTTGCCGGCTGCACGTAACTTTGATTATGTCCTAGTTTGCTTTACCAGGGTGGCTACGAACTAGGGGAAAACCAAATTGTTTTAAGATACCACTGAAAATACTAAAATTTCAGGGGTATTCACAAATTTACAGGAGGGAAATTGAGAGATTTCAGTCAGAACTGTTCAGTTACACAAACTTTCCTTGTGTGATTGGATTATTTCCCTCGTTAAAGGATGTGTGGCTCTAGCAAGAAAGGTGCAGAGTTTTTAATCTTTCGATTTTATAATATTTTATCTGCATGGGCCAGCCAAGTAAATTTATTGTACATTAGAACTCTGATTTTAAGACAGTCCATAGTTCCCTAAACACGGCAGTAAAATTGCTGTTGTTGCAAAATGGGAAATATTCCATTTTCACCTCAAAATAATAGTAAACATTTTTAGAATGCTTTTATAAGATGGTTTTCGTCACTGGTGTAAAATAATAACATTTTTAAAATGTACGTCCAGTACTATTTAGACTTGCACACAGATGTCATTGGGATAAAATAGGTAAACTTCTGTTGTCCCCAAAAATATTTGAAAAATTGTGGTAGTCAAAATCTTGTTCAGTTGATGATGTTGACCCCGAGATTCCTTTGAGCAATGGAGCTAAGTGCAGGATACGTATGTTTCGACTCAGTTGCAGATACGCACACAGTTATGGTAGCGTAGACCTGGTGAAGGCTGTTATGTGATAGCCCCGTGTTAGTGAAAACATGCTAATAAAGTTTGTATGCACATTACATTGTATACCCTCCAGAAAATGTTTTAAGAATGCTCTGCTCAATTTTGATTACAGTAAAACCTTCTTAATAAATTACGACTTAAGAAGTTTTCCCTATGAATAAGTTTGAGTAGTTTTTACCATGTCTATAAAAACAACAGAAATTTGACCATTTTAAGTTTTTCTGGCTAGTATGTTTAAATTTTTCTGTTCCTCTGGAAACTTCGCAACGTGGTTTTACTGTAATTTTTTTGCTCTCTTATTTACAGAATATGCAGTACCAGTACTACAGCGTAGGCTTGTTGTCAAATTACGACAAGTTTCCCGAGCATCAGAGGAGCATCGTGGGTACCAGGAAAAAGAAGAAAACCAAAAAAATGGAAAAGAAACTGAAGAAGATGAAGAAACTGAGTGCGAGAGAGAGGCGGTTGTTGGAAGAATCTCAGGTCAGAAGGTGTAGACAGTGTTATACCTCAGTTCTGCACTGTTGCTGGTTGCGTAACTCTCGAGTGTAATACTGTAGTTTATAAGCATACATGTCCGTTAGGTGTGATAATTCTGTCTTGAGGTTATATTCTCTTGTGTCTGTTTTTAGTGATTTTAATTTTTTACACCTAAACGAGAGCAGATATTTAAAATCTGACTGGCAGTTTTGTTTAAATTTATCTTCTCTATGTTGGCTGTTTTTTTTCAAGGTAGTAAATACAATGGCTTTATGTGGTTATGTAGGCCTAACTAACAAAATTCTGGTTAATTGACTTTTTAGTCAAAACTGTATAATTTCTTGTTTAGAAAAAATAGCTGTCATGGCAAAAACCATTTTAAACAAAATTGCCTAACAGATTTTTGATATCTGTTCTAGTTTAAGCTTAAAAAAATAATTATAGTATAAACAGTAGAAATTAGAGAGCATAACCTCAAAGGCATGGTTATAGGCTACAGGAACTAAGGACGTTGGCGAAGATACGGGGTGCTCCGGGTATGCACAGAACCACCCATTAGGTCTGACAGGTGTCAACACAAATCTTATTACCAACTCCTTTCGAAGTGGTGAAGAATTCCTCAAACCTTTTCACAAACACGTGAACAATGGGAACACTAAAGTATCTCTAGGTAACCCTTGCAAACACGCATACACAGACGCACGCACAGAGAAAGGAAGGAATGGAAATATCCAAAGAATAAAACTGTACGCTGTTTTCGTCAGTTCATGGAATTTGCGCATACGCACTACAGCACCAAGTTAGTTGGCTACTTACCTGTGTTGTAGTTTTTAGGTTTTGTATTTATTAGGTAAATTCATCGCTCAAAAATTATCTTCAAAAATATTAATATTTCTATCAGTTTTATATTCAATGTCCAGATACCAAAATCTGCTTAAATAGCGCAATTTTCACCTTGAAATTTAAAATTTTCCTGGGGGAGAACCCCTGGACCCCCCGTCAAATTGGGTAGATCAGTGAAGGCTAGGACCACCCATTAGCTAATCTCTAGCTTCGCCTATGACTAACGAAGGGGGCATCTGCCCACTTTCTCTCTTAAAGTATATAATTTTGTAAGAACAAAGAATAACGTTTAATAAGAGGTATCAGTACCTGCCACAGTATTGTGTACACAACAGCTCGGGAACCATGAATCTGCAGGGTCATATACTACTTAACCAGAAGTTGATGAACACAAGTTATTCCCCAAGGTAAATCACTGGAAGGCTTGGCAACAAGTTGCTACAGCTGCTAGTTATGACGTAGGTGATGGAGACAAAGTACCAGCTTTGCTGGTATGGAACTGCAGTGACGCTGGCCACTAACCTATGTGAGAGTATGGTGGTGATTATTCTGTGACAATTGGCTCATAGTCTTGTTAAATTGTACTGCCCTGCTTTATATTACTAGTACTTGTATTCTCTTAACATATGGTACAAAACTGTTATTTCAGTCATCATTCGATTTGAAAACTTCATGCGGATAAATGCTTGGACGAGAATGTGTGCCACTTTTGCACTCGAGTAATGTAACGTTCTTGAAAATTTTGTAAGTTCATAATCGTTTTACGATTTTTGGTAATAAAATTTAAGTGTATGGAATGGTGTTTACCAAATTTAAAGTAATTTTACCACAATTTTATTAACTTGCTTTCTTGTCTGTATGTTTTTTCGGTAACAATGAGCTAGATACGTGAAACTTCACATAGCTTATGAACTGGGCAATACATAAGGAAAAAATTATGAAAAAATAATTATGTGAATAAAAAATGTAAACACTTTTTACTAACTTTCACAAGACCAAAAAAACACAAAATAAATATTTTAATAAAAAGTTTTTTACCATACCACATTTTTAAAAATAAAAATTATAAAATAAATTATTCTGTGAAAGTACGTGTGAAACTATTTCCAGAATATAATCAGGTCCCGATTTTGCTAAGCCTCACAGTTACTAAAAATTACCTTATAAATTTGATGCCTTCGTAAAATCAGTGGTGACCTTGAGCTCCCAATAACTCAGAAATTATGTTAACAGTGTACGTTTTGAATAATGAAGATTTTTAATGCCCTAACAGGAAAACGACAAATTTGTTAATTTAAATAAGGATTTATTTGGGTTGAGAGACATGTTCCTATTAAATACATATCCAAGAAAGATAGATACAACGAGCCCTTCCACTCCCCCCTCCATCGAAAATAGAAACACTGCGTGACTTGTCTTGAGTGTGATAACCTTGTTTTAAATATTTTGTGGAAAAACAAGACAATAAATGAGAGAAGCATAGAACAAAGTTATACATAAAATGGCAGCTACATTGTTCCATTGCACATTTAAGTATAGTGTTACTAGAATACACTATGTATATATCAGTAGCCAGCACAATGGTCATCATATATGTATGTTTACTACAGTAACATGTAAAATGCAAGTGTTTTTATTGTTTTTTTATATATTTTTTTATAACTTTCAGCACCAACAAAAAGTAACATAAAAATAATACCTGAGAGTCCATTAGTGGTAGAATGTATACAGAATAGGTTCACAAAATATAGGTAACACTGCTATACACCATATCGACATTCAACCAGAAGGAACACTGTTTTTTATCTAGCATTTGGCAAAAATCACATCCCAAATACTATGTGTTTTAAGTTGTCACAAGGAATGGGTGTCACAGCCAACGTAAAAATAAATTAGGAGCTTGCATAATATGCAAAATGGAAAAATCAATCAAATTAATATACGTACAGTATTTTACCATTTGGCATGGTCAGAGAAAGGTTCACAAGAAGGGAAATAGGCAGCGCCATAGTTGTGGATTCCAGCTTAAAATAAAAAAATGGTGAAATGTAGGGGTGTGCAAATCTTTGAAAATTCAAAATTGAATAGATTATTAAGGTACACAATATTTGCTTGGTGAATGGTCTAACGCTTCAAAGTTAACAAAATAACCATAGTTATGCTCCTGAGACAAAACAACCAATTTTATGCTCCCGAGATGAAAGACCCATATTTATGCCCCATCCCCACCCCCCTCCAAGACAAAAACAATCACTTTTATACCCCTCTGAGAAAAAAACTGCTTTTATGCTCCCGAGACAGAACAACAATTTTTATGCGTAAAAAAAAGCAGTATTTGGCTTAATTTAAATTTTTTTGCTTAAATCAAACAACCTATCAATAATTGAACCTGAATCATCATTGTAGGATTCGAGCGACCTAGCTGCTCTAGTGAGAGACACATTGAGGCACAACACTTACGCCTGTCTGTTTAAAGATACACAGCAAAATGTGTTTACAGACTCATAGATTAATATGCAGAAAGGGGGCAGGAGAGAGCAGTACCAACGTAATGGTAGAAAACAAAGAAAGAATGTGTTTTAAGGGGATACATATTTTACGGGACTGTGAGAAGGTGTGAGGTACAAGCTCATTACTTCTGTTGTAAATGATCATTGTTCCAGGAGCAGGAGACAGATGACCTTGACTACGAGGATATGCTCATGGACATTAAGGTGGAGGATGACGTAGATGGCTACATGGATGTTCCTTGTGGCTATCCTCGTGGCTCACGTGCTCGGAAGCGCGCCGCACAGTCCAAGAATCCAGAGATAATGGCCATGCGGCGGCGCAAGATCTGGATGATGATGTCTAAGAAGGAGCTTGGCAAGGTCTGTTGAGACGCAGGGTTGGGTGTTTCGAGGGTGTGTATGCCAGGTGACGTGTTGACAATCACTGCTGCTGGTTTCAGTTTGTTTTGCAGCTGTACAGTAGTTTGTTAATTATTTGTGTTACTGTTGGTTCCTGCTGCAGTACGATGTATGTAGTGGACATACTTTCTTCTTAAGAAATATTCATAATTTATCAAACTTATATGCAGTGTATGATGTGGGTAAGTATGCAGTGTACAAGGTGGGTAAGAGGTCTTGGTTTGAGTTCTTATGGCAGCAGCGAGGAATCAAGTGCAGAATAATTAGGTTGCTGTAATGTAACGGGCATGTGTGTGGTTTGTAGGTGCAGAGAGCGAAGATCAACAACCACAAGGAGGTACTGACAACTTACAAGCGGCTGGCGCAGTACTGCATGAAGCACTGGAGGCAGAAAGCGATGCAGGTACTGTATGTTGCTCCACCCACTGTCGTAACCAGCATCCAGACTTCCATCTTGCGTCAGCTCGGACGGGGAACAGTTAACTGCTACCATGCTTACCAAGTGTCCAGCACCTGGGAACATGTTTCGAGTGTTGTGGTTTGCTAGAGCTATTATTTCATCCAGGTTGGCAGTAGGCAAGTGGCAGATGAAAGAAGTGGTACTTGCCAAAGTATAACTGTAGACAGAGTAGTTTACAATGAATATTGATAGTTAAATGTGAATGTGTTTGTAAAATAGAGAGGAACTTTTAGTAATTTTACTGAAAATAATGTTATGATTTGTGAATAGAAAATGTAACGTGTTGGGCAAGATTCTATCTTAAACAGTATGAGGGTATGTATTGTTACCTGTGCAGGTTTTGTATTTAAGGCCATGCTCTCTTGTGTGTACTGGTTTAGCAATAATTATTTTCTTTTAAACGTAAACAAGAGCAGATATAGCAAATTAGTCTGGCAGTTTTGTTTAAAATGGTTTTTGCAGTGATAGCAATTTTTTTCAAAACAAGAAATTAGATGGTTTCGACTTAAAGCCAATTAACCAGAGTTTAGTCACTTGCATAATTAGTTAAAACTATGCTATTTACTGCCTTGAAACAATCAGCTAACATGGAGAAGATGATTTTAAATAAAACTGCCAGACAGATTTTTGATATCTTCTCTCGTTTAGGCATAAAAAATTAATATAGCTAAAAAAGTAGAAACTAGAGAGCATGGCCTTAAGGCATTGTGAGTGAATTCACTGTAGGTGCAATACTTGTAGCTCACATTACTGTTTGCAGTCCCAGAAGAACATGAAGGAGACCATCTGGAGGGCGAAGAGGCTGACGAGGGAAATGCAGGCGTACTGGAAGCGCTACGACCGGGTCGAGCGGGAAACGAGACGACGACAGGAGAAAGAGGCGGAAGAGCAGCGCAAGTTAGACGGTGAACTGATGGAGGTACGACCATCTGCAAAGAAATTTGAGCCTTTCTCATGCTCTCGCATTGCTTTTGAATTTACAGTGATTCACCAGCCACTGTATGTGTGTTCCTGTGTGAACTTCGCTTAAATATTTTCATCTGTGACAGCAGTGTTATTGAAGTTCTCCAAACAGTTAATACAGTGTGTGATAATTTCATTTTGCAGTCCTTTGTGTTTGTGTTTATGCATGTTTGTTGTTATCTGTCATGAAAGTAAAAGTAACCACACCTGTATATACTGTTTTTTTCACTTGGAGAGGTGCACTACATTATTGTTTTTTAATTTGGAAAGGTACATTATTTGTTAATTCTGAAATACAGAAGATTGTACTAAATTACAATGATTATAAATTAATATGCAGCCAATTATTTTGCATTACCTAATAACGTGTACTATTTTATAATGATGCAAAGATTTACGCAGCACATATTTTGTAAAATCTTTGATACAACTGTAACTGTGCTGTTACAAGTTTTAAAATTATTACAGAGCTAAATGTGTCCTTTGTATGGTAAATAAATAAAAAATTATGCCTGCATTTCAGTGGTAATCAATTTATTAACACTTCAGTAAGTGTGTACATATGTATAACATCCTTCATCAAAAGACGTATGATGAGGTGCACAGATGTATCCTACAATAATATGGATGCTTTTAAAAAATTACTGTCTCCATTGCAGTGAACTTTGGAGAAATTCCTTTTACTAGTGAATCAATCAAGGGATTATGTAGAAAAAGACAATGTTTCACATAGTTTATAAGACTTAAAAATTATTTCATTATTTTATAACATACTATTAGCATTTTTAAAAAGTTTCTATCATTGCCTGTGCTTGACGTGTCATCTTTCAGGCCAAACGGCAGCAGCGCAAGTTGAACTTCCTGATAACACAGACAGAGTTATACGCACATTTCATGTCTCGGAAGCTAGGTGCAGCACCACATAAGGATCAGCTCAGGATTCTCAGCCAACTGGATGAAGAAAAGAATCCACGTCTCATGGCCATAGATGATTATGACAGGTACAGCTTTTTTCCAGACCGAGCCAAGGTTTTATCACACTAACGTTTTATCATACATAACTGAACTTTTTTCCTTCTGTGGTAAGGACTTTGAGTAGACGGTAAAAAATAGAAATTTTTGTAAATAGTAGTGGCTCAAAATTTTTAAATAAGATGATTAATTCAGGTAAATTTCTGGTGGAGGTGTTTTGTTTAGAGGGTTTTGCAGAATGAACTCCCCCCCCCCCCACCGTTTTTTGTGTGTGTGTGTTTGTGGAACGTCTATCCATCATTTCTCAGGGGACATACAAAACATTTCAATACATGCACACATTCAGTGAACGTGGTCTTAAACACAGATGAATAAGAAATGGTGGGACCACAGAATGTGTTCCATAGATCCGGACATTAAATGCATCAGGGTTCAATACAAAGAGGTTCCACATATACACTTTATAAATAACTGGTTTGAAAGTACAGTAAGTCTTAGTGTTACATAATGTCTAAACAAAGAGAAGGCGAGAAGTGGCGATTAGGCTTTTAATTACTAAAACATGTAAACGGAGATGCACAAATATTTACAGGCGGGAGAATATAAAACACAGAGGGACAACATTTTTCGTCATGTTGCATTGCACCTTACTTTCGCCACCCAAGGAGGCATGTCTTGGCCAGCAAAACTTCACAACCGTGCAGCCTCACGAAAAATGTGTCTTCCAGCTGTGTTTTATGTTCTACCTGTGCAAGTACAAGTTTGTAAGTTGCATCTCTGTCAACATGTTTTGGTAGTTGTATTATATTTTATTTATAGAAAAGTTTTAATGTACAAGTTTATTCCAGCCACCTGTTTATAGAGTAAAATGTAACCTCCTTCACTAAACTTGAGACTTCAGCTACTAAATATAGTACATTTAAATTGTACTCCGTTTAAAATGTTTGTATTCTGTACAGACCAAAATACAGTGTATTTTTTAAAAAAATTGCGTTGAATTAAAACTTGACTAATATATTTATGTCTGGAGCAAAGAAAAATTTGTCTCCTTTTAGCCATATTTCATTTTGAAACCATCCTTGAGCATATGCCTTGATGACATTTTCTCTTACTAAATAGCTAAGGAAATGTGTTATGCTGACTAACTCTCCATTGGAAAATCTTACTTCATTCTCTTCTCTTAATACAACGTTATGCTTTAGGTCTCGTCAGGAATGTTTCCTTCCGAGTGAGTGTATTGTAACTAGAGTAGACGTGCATGTTGTGTGATGGGCTCAGAGTACAGTAGTGTTAAAATTGTCTGGATGTGTGTGCAGCGAGACAATGAAGCAAAAGGCTAAGAAGAATGTGCAGGATGCGTTCCTGGCTGAGCAGGCGCGCACTCGGCAGTTTGCCCACGGCGTGGCGCTGCAGCAGCTGGCAGATGACTTCAAGTTGACAGAGACAAGTATCAGCAGCGAGGATGAGCGACCTCAGCCGGCCATTTTTCGTGGCAAGCTCAAGCATTACCAGTTGAAGGGCATGAACTGGCTGGCCAACCTCTATGACCAGGTGCGTCTTGCTCTGCTGCTATTGGGGTATGACTTGAACTAGGAGTAGCACACTCCTTGTCAGAAATGTATTATTACGGCCAGCGACTTGTGAATGCAGTGATAACCTAGAAGTGTGTGGTTAAATTAGACCTGTGGTGTCTCGTCCGACGTCTGTGACTCTTCTCCGTCCCGCTTCGACGTGTTCGGCCGGTCTCGGCAATCTTCGGCTCCGCTCGTGTCCTCCCTTCCCTTGCCCCTCCCCCTACTTCCTTGACCTCAGCTCTGCCGGCCGCCCTGGGCGACGAGCCAGTCAGTCTCTTCCCGGTCCCGCTCGCGGGCAGTTGTGACAGTCCGCGACCCTGTAGGCACGTCCTCGACGTACGTTTGGTAAGTTTTTAGTTTTTCTTTAATTTTCGGTTTCATCTTTCTGCTTTGTTTTTTGTTCCTCCCTTTCGTTTCGGTCGTATGTGTTCTTGGACGTGCTTTCGCGGCC
>PNEQ01133408.1:0-13228 GCA_003012365.1 Medauroidea extradentata | reverse complement strand
CATTTAATCATCGTAAGTCTGTATGGTATTAGAGAAGTTGAATGAAGGACATCTTCACTTACATGTGATTAATGAACTTATTGTGCATTGGATTAACTTGTATGTATTGAGATCTTAAATATAAATTGATTGAAATCTCTCTCCTGGCTTGTTTCCGTGTAGCTAGCGTATTGCCTCGTCCCAGTGTCGAGCTATAAGTGAGTTCACGAGTGTTTTTAAGGAGTGTAGGATTGCTCCTGGGTGCGTGGTTACACTCGGCGCATATTCAACGGCCTGGTGTTAGCTGTGAGCCTACGATCCACGGGTTCAGACTACATATAGGCAAGACTTAATTAAAGGTTTTATTTTTTAGGTCAATTTCGTTTTTTTTTTTTTTTTTATTTTGGAGGGTTCAGTGTCTTTTTATATTATGTAGTATTGTAATAAAAAATGCCTACTTTGACTTACATAAATAAAAAAAATATTTAATACAAAACCTTTGGAGAGCAATTTACCATATTTTCCTGAATGTAAATTTGGTAATTTTTTCTAACAATTTTGTGCAAAATTCCAAAGTATGACTTATATGTGAGCATCTTAAACAATACCTAAAATTATTCTCATTAAAACTTCTGGAACTGTTTTTTTAAAATTCTTCCTTGCTTATTAGAATTGTTATTTTATTAATTTGTGAGTTTACAATGAAAAAGTTATGCTGTGTGAAGGGTGAGAATTTTTTTGAAGCATTTAGAGATGGATGTAATCATTTTCTTGAATTTAGAACTAAAAATCAACAGGTTGACTCACACGCGAGACGACTTCTATTCTGGACATATTTTTCATTCAGCGTAATACTACCCACAGGAACTACCGGACGTGCTTGCTGGCACGTTTCTCACAGTGGGTAGAGAACTCATCTTCTATGCTCGTCCTTATGTGAGCGCAATTAGTGCAAGCCCACATTTTAGTAATACCTAAAAAACAATTTCAGGGATACTTTTTTTTATAAAAAAAAAGATATAATTAATGTTTTAGTGAAAAAGTATACAATTTTTACTGCTTTGGTTTGTTTAATGTTTGGTGGTCTGTTAATGTGCATTTGTGTTTTCCAGTATTTTAATTTCAGCACCATTTGATCATACTTCTAAGCATAACCTCGTAGCTTCTATATTTCTCCAGCCATTTTCTTCTTATGTTACTCGTAGACAGTAATTACTAAGTCGTCATACCACAGCATCCTGATGGGCTACATATCAAGCCCCGTCTGCAGCATGACTAGGATATTTCCTAGTACGTAGTAAGTCCATTGGCACATGGTTTGTTGGAATCTGTTCTCCTTTAAGCTTCACTGCGTAGTCGTACATTGTCAGTATCAAAACAGGATTTCTCCGTCTTTCATTTTTAGTCCATATTCAACTAGCTCTCAACTCATTCAGTACTTCATATACAGTTTTATTTCTGCCTTCACCATTCTTTTTATGACAGCTTACTGTATACAGTAAAATTCTATTATGGGTTGTTTGGGATAAAGTTAGCACTAAAAATTTAACTTTTCAAAATAATTACAGTACAGACAGTAGAACCTTGTTAATACAAACCCTGTGTGTAGAAAGTTCTCATCAATATGAAGTGGTTTTATTTCCCCTTGGAATGTGATGAAAGATTAAATATTAACTTTAAATGTCGATACATAACAAGTTCTCTTATTGTATATAAAACATTTAATGTGAGGTTCAGTGGTCTAAACGTCCTGAACATATATGTACACAATTTTTTAGTGTTTGTGAACACCATTTTTTACAAACCCGTTATTATAAAGTGAAAAATTGTAGGTCCCTTTAGGTTTCTGCTAATGAATGTTGACTGTACTCGAGTGTGTTCAGTAAATATGTTTTTTTAATAAAACACTCAAAAGAGTTTTAAAAATTACTGTTTATAATTATCATTGCCAAATGATTTGACGTCATTGATATGTATTTTGTGAATTGTTCTGTTTTATGACTGACTGCCATTGTATCTAGAATTAGAAACAGCAGGTTTTTTTTTTCTGTTTAAAGCATTAAGAAAATATGTTATTTATTGTTTTTATTAAGTGCGTCGCCGTCGTTCATGGCAATGAAACTGAACAGAAATTGTTATTCTTTAGTGCCATTATGTCATGTGTATTTTAGTGGTGGTTTTGAGTTTTGAATTTAAATATAATGTGTGCACACTTATGAGATTCGTAATGGCAATAGTGCGTGTTGTATAAATTAAAGTCGATGTATAAGTATTATTGAGACGTTATCTCACAGGTATTTATATGCAATGAGTAGATTGAGTAAGTAAAATTTTTCAAAGCAGTGTAATGTATTATGCTTGTTTCAGGCAACACACACAGACTGGCAAACAATAATGCTCCGTCAAACGGGACCAATCCGAGCAGTCATTCACATACAACACAACACCAGATCCACATTAAAACACATGTAAACAACACAGGGTAAATACCCCGGGAGGATAGACCATGATGTGAGAGGGGGAGGTGAGTGCCGGAGATGGCTGCGCGCGCATGCACCGATCAATACCACAGCTACAGCAGCTGTCCTCTTCAGCGCGTCAGCCTGCTCTGCCTTGAGACCGACTGATAGATAACTGCGGGTGTGCACTGTGACGTAACGTTATCGCTCAGTTAAAATATTAAAGTTACATGTCAATGTGTAAAATATTTTGTTCAGGACAAAGAAAATGTAGCGACATGGCCCCCACTCTACTAAAAGTGTATTATTTTATTAGTTAACAGCATAGTCGTAGCGGTTGTACAAGCAAACGTTTAAATTTATTAAAGAGTACACAAGGGAAAAAATCATGAATAAACTACAAGTACACTAGTAAAAAACTTACCAGATATAATATCCAACAAACGTGATAAATTAGGCAGATAATTTGTTTACTATTATCACTGTGTTGACGGGACACTAAATAAACACGCAGTAAAAGAAAGTCTGACACACTAAAGAGCCGAACAACTGTTTCCTATTTTTTAAAAAAGTCCTCCATCGAAAGTCCGTATGAAGTTTTAAAAATGTACGGGTCGTCAACAATCGTTTACAGAATCAAGCCTCATAATCGTAACCAAATCAAAAGCCAAAAAAACTGCTTGGGTCGTCAATAATCATTCACAAACTCAAACCAAATAAATTACTAAATTGAAATCGTGAAAATCTAAGTGTAATAAGTCGTCATAAATCATAAAAAACCAAGATAAATTCAAAAGTCGCGAAATAAAGTCGTTATAATAGAGCAAACAGAGAGCGTGTAGCATATCTAACAGCAAGCGAGAGAACACTGGCACGTGAACAAAGGTGGATAATGCTGAGCCCGCCAGGTATTCACATGAGGGGAAAGGAAGATAAGAGTACAGTTACGGCAGGAGAGGGGAAGGATGAGTTACCGCTTGCCGCGTGGAGTACAGTCTCGCCACTAGAAACGCAACACGACGCACAAATCCTATCTTTTGCCGATTTCCTTCAAATTTGAAATTTAAAAAAAAATTAAAAAATCCTGGTTTCCCAAAAACGGGTCATTATAGACAAGTGGTCGTTATAAAAAGTTTTTACTGTACTAATGTTTATTAACCTGAAACTTATTTAAGTGGTCAAATTACACAGACTCTTATAAACAATGCAAAGTTACGCTATTCATTAAGCAGGTAACTTCTTCAATGGGAAACTTACTAAGAGGGTTTCACCTTGGGAAAAAACTGACACCTGTCACAGTGTCTTATATCAGAATGAGCAATTCCAGCGATAGAGACAAAATTAAGTACCTGCTGTACCCTGCAGAAAAAGACTACCCAGAGAAAGACAAAATCGGCCTGTAGCAAATAAACTGTATTAACCTAAATACAATGATTATGTTTTATTCCAATTTTTACTTCCCAAAATCTGGAGGTTGTCTTATTTTCGAGACTTAAGACTACAATGATGTGTTTTTAATTACAACTTCATTGATTTGGCAAATACATATATAAGAACATGTGGAAAATAAAGGCTTTCATGCTTCAGTGTAGCCAGTGTAAAATGTATGTTCATTTCAGTGTATAATGTGTTTGTTTTGGGTTATGTAAGTAGTAAAGTGTTTCCAGCAGGTATGTTTAATATAATTTTAACCTTGCTTGATGGTTAAAAACCATTTTACATCTACTTAACCAACAAAATGTGTGTAGTAAAAATTGTGTTTTAGTAGTAAGTAATCAAATTTTTATGGCCTTTTCATTGCATATGAAAAAATGAAAATGTAAGGATCGTCTTATATTCAAAGTCATTTTATTTTCAGGTAAATACGGTACATTATGTTTTGCAAATCAAAAAATGCCAGACTTGGATTAATCTGTGATTGATGATGGAACTCGTACTGCCCCCAGTAACTAATGTCTCATGTATTTAATCTTGTTTCATAACATTTTCTCTGCTAGTCCTGCAGGCGATTGTTTTTTAGTTTTTATATGTTGCTTGTACAGTATTTTGAATTTTTCTCAAGTTTTGCTTTGTGCTAACCTCATTTCTCTAAAATAGTTTCTATTTTACTTCTGTCATTTTTTAATTTGTATTTCAGTGTAACTTTTTTGTCACAATTGTGATATTCAGCAGTCCGTATTCCAGTTAACGTAAGTTATGTGTGGTATAATGAGTAGTACAACTTGCTTCACAAGTTTATTACAGTATATATTTGCAAGTAGATTTAATGTAAAATTTGTTTCCGAAGTAAAGGAAAACTTAATTTTTTGAAGTCATATTCAAGTATCATTTGCCTTTAAATGAAGAAACTCTGGAATGAATTGTGCCTTGCAGGTTTTAAATAATTTTTGAAGTCATATTCGTGTATCATTTGCCTTGAAATGAAGAATCTCTGGAATGAATTGTGCCTTGCAGGGTATAAATAATTTTTTAAGTCATATTCATGTATCATTTGCCTTTAAATGAAGAATCTCTGGAATGAATTGTGCCTTGCAGGGTATAAATAATTTTTTAAGTCATGTTCATGTATAATTTGCCTTGAATTGAAGGATCTCTGGAATGAATTGTGCCTTGCAGGGTATAAATAATTTTTTAAGTCATATTCATGTATCATTTGCCTTTAAATGAAGAAACTCTGGAATGAATTGTGCCTTGCAGGGTATAAATGGTATACTAGCTGATGAGATGGGCCTGGGGAAGACAGTGCAGTCCATAGCATTCCTCTGCCACATTGCTGAAAAATATGGTGAGTACTGTCCCGTCTTGTTTGAGTCAGTGCAGTGATGACAGCTGGGTGTGGTGAGATAAGTTTCCATTGTGGTGAATTATTGTTGTAAACAGATTTACAGTGTCAGTGTAGGTTATGAGTTTACATATGTACATTCACTTCCTTTATATTCTGTGTTTTCTGGACACCATTATGTTGTCAAAACATACGAGGTCACTGTAAATACAGTACAACACATCAGGGCAGTGGACAATATCACTGCTCATCACGACTGTAATAGCCAGTCATGCGTGACATTGCCTCACATTAGTTCCTCTGGTCCTTTCTGTCTCTGCTGGTTGCGTGGGGAAACTGAGGCCTACTTGCCTGAAAGGACGGTATTTTGATGTTGTATAGCAGAGTATATTGAATATTGCCTGAAATAATGGAAGGTGGATGATACTGTATTAACATTGATTGCCAGCAAGAATGCCTCATAGCAAACTTAAAGCAGTAACAATGACGAAGCAGCTGGTTGCAAGTCTGCCAACCCTTGCTCACTAGTACTATATAACATCACAGTTACCAACATAACGCTAGTGTTGCCAACATATAGCTGAGGGTAACACTATAGTCAGTAGTGCAGGATATTAAAATGATGTTCAAGTTTAGTTTAATAGTCAACGTCATTTGCAAAGATAGTTTCTACTTCATACTTACACTGCAGTATTAACACATAGTAACAGAAGGTAAGTGTTGGTTTAGCTACTATCAGCACACTCTCTTGCCCTCTTGCTGTCTCTTCATGTATTGTAGGAGGATATCCTCACAGCAGGATCCTATCAACTTCATGTGAATGCAAGATTTATCCTTGCTCTGAGCTCATTGGTAAAATATTGGACTTTCATTCCAGAGAACCTAGGTTCAATTCCCTGACCGACCATTTTGACTATCTAATGTCGCTCCAGAATATTGGGATGGTGTCAAATCACACCAGTGTTGACGAGATGTTAAGACCCTTAGGTACACTAAACTTAAAAGTGTTTCAAGATATGTTCATAACAAGCATTTTGTGAATTGACACAATACAGAGATTTTCTGGCTGCACTTAATACTGTACTTATCGTTGTTTGTTTAGTTGTGTCATTCTTTTAAGAGTTGCGCGAATAATGTTTTTTATACTGTGAAACATTAATCAATGATTGTTTTTTAATTTTCCAGAAACTGAAGCGAAAAGTAAAAATAACTGTAGTTTTAACATCTAATGAGAGTTTTTTGTAATGTTACAAAGTGGACATGTACACTTAACTTAGTAGAGAAATTTCAAATTACCTAGATACAGAAACATATTGCATTAAGGCAGCTGCATAGTTGGCACTCGAACTGCGTGCAGCGTGTTCTGAGTTACGTTTTATCTCTGAGACCAGTAAACGTGCATCCACAATGCTTATCTATGAAAAGAAGACACAATTCAGACTACTTGTGAATGTTACTTTCATGACACCACGCACATTGGAAATATTATTTTAAAGCCCTCAAACTGGGCAAAAATCACTGTTTTCACACAGTTGTTTCTCAAGATATATGTGACAGATTTGTTTGAAACTGAGGTCTACAAGTACATTGGACAGTAACACGTTCAGTAAAATAATGGGGTCACTGCTGAAAGTCCCACAGTAAAAACGTTATGGCGGGAACACTGCGCACGTGTTTACAACTCTGGGCATATAGGTGATATCACAATACATGTGCCGGCCGACATCGCTTGTAGCTTCTCATCAATTTTTCGCCTCACACACACAAACACACCCTTCAAAAGGCGGCCGCCTTAAATTGTTTTCTTTAATGTTTATTTGTTTAAAAATACATAAAATAATTTTTTGACTGTCCATTTGGCAGCTTATGTGCAGTAACTTAAAAAAATAAGTTTGTAAAATATTACTACAGTGAAATCATAATTTTACAAATCATAATTAATTTTGCTACACTACGACATTAATTTGGCAACTTTATGACCTCAGTTTAATGAGCCTCGTTTTTAATTAGTCAGAAATTTTACTTAAAGGGTAGTTTATTTTTAATGCTAATTAGCTTTTCAGGTAATATGCCTTCAACCCTACTCGACTAGAACAGATAACTAAGCATTTGACTGTAATGATTACCGTAACTATTCTAGAGGATAAGCTGAAGAATGTATTTTTTGTTAGTCATTCAAACAGATTTCTGATAAACTCTCAGATATTTGTTGAACATGGAAATTTTAATTTTGTCATGACTTTCTGCTCTTATTTTACCAAAATGATAAAAAGTTGTTTTATTACTAAGCTATGCTGTTCGTTAAACTCTTTTTATCATTCTGTCATGGTTTTGGATGTTTTTTTACCAGATGCTTGGGGTCCATTTCTCATCATATCTCCGGCATCCACACTACACAATTGGCAGCAGGAGATGGCTCGCTTTGTGCCAGACTTCAAAGTTGTTCCCTACTGGGGCAACCCACAGGTACTGTACTTCAACCTCTGTCAACTTTTGTCCATGCTTCGCCTGGTTGCTAGGCTTGTAACACTATGCTAATAAATTACCACCAACTTTTATAATCAGAACAGTAAGAAACTACCCCAATTTTTTTTTTTATATTATTCTTTTTTATGCTTAGTAATTAAAATTTAGGTACTTAAAATTTGTGTTTCTCAACAATTTGGTAGTGAAAATTTTCAAAATCATTTTCGTAATATTTGTCAGAAATTTTTTTTGTAGAACAGCTTTTTGTTTGAAAGAATTATGTATCTTTAAAATTGGTTGGTTGAGACTTAATTCTTACATGGATTCTCCATTTAAACTCTGTGGTTGCATGCTCAGTCGGCAGTGTCTTAAAAACACTCTGAAAAAATATGCTTCACAAATAGTGAACATTTTACTACACCAGCCTTGTTGCTTCTTTAGCTGTAAGCAAGATATCAGACAAGCATGAAGAAAAGAAATTACGGTACATTGCTTTATTATGGTTTGAAGTTCAGTGTGAGTATAGTTCAAAATGGCTTGAGGTAGCATCTTAATGAATAAAGTTTGAAACTTAAATTAATTCAATTGACTGTATAATACAAGACAATGTGAGAAGTACTGAAGGGATGAGCAGACATGACAGATCATTTAGAAACAGGTTTACAGCAGAGCACATACACAATTTTTACCCACTAGTCTGTTTAAGCTACGCAAATGCATAATATCAATGTTTATCTGAAAAAGTAGCAAATTCCAAACAAATAATCAATTTTCTTTACGTGCATCTCATCTGGGACATGTGAAACCAAACGACTGTATGAAGGTTATGTTCAGTTATTGTATCCATGGAGGTAGGAATAGTATCCCACACCAGACTGAAGCTCCGCCTCGTTTCAAGTCGTCCATTGTATAGTTTTCACATTGATAGTTGGGTAAGGTAAAATGTGAGCAGTAGTGATAACAGCAGAGTGTTGTTGCAGGAGCGGAAGATCCTGCGCCAGTTCTGGGACCAGAAGGGTCTGCACACACGAGAGGCTAGCTTCCACGTTGTCATCACTAGCTACCAGCTGGTCATCACAGACTTTAAGTACTTCAACCGTATCAAGTGGCAGTACCTGGTGTTGGACGAGGCACAGGCTCTCAAGAGCACCAGCAGGTGAGAGTACTCTGCAAGTACTTTGTTACGTTTCTTGGAAGGAGGGGGGGAACTGGGGTGGGGACTTTGTATGCCTTCATAGTCGTTAGAAAACATGTACATAAATCACTATGAGTGAACTTAAATGTTAGTGGTCACTTAACTTGTCCTGCAACTCCAAAGCCCTGGCACAAATAAGTAGGGATACGATTATATGGTGAATCGTGATAAAACTAAATAACACCGAAATTGGGGTCAAAATGTGAAATAAAACGATTTCCAGTTGAATATGCGAAATATCGCGAATTTTGTCTCGGAATCCTAAATTTGTGTAATTTTCTGTAGTTTACCGTATTTTTCCGCATATAATGCACCATCACATAGAGTGTGAATGACAATTTTGAACTCCTCAAATTGTAAAATAAAATTGCATGGCCTTATAATGTGACACAGTGAATGCTGTATGCAGAGGCTCGGGCCGTGTGGGAAGAGGCAGCCGGCGGAGAAGCTGAAGAATTCTAGAATGGAGCATGTGGGCAAGTGATGGGGGAGGGGGAAGCGACAAGCGGTGGAGGGAGGGAATGATGCAGACCAGTAGCGGTAAACAAGAGGATGGAAGGGAGTCAAGAGCTGAAGGGAGGGGGGGAATGTTGGAATGCATACACTTTGACGTCAGTGGCAGCTCGTACAAGTTAAAGTTGCCACTGTTGCCAGACCTACCCTACACTAGCCACGCACCCATCCACCCTCCGTCCGACGTCTGCTTAGCTGACTTCAGGACCCAACGAGATTCCTTTTTCACGACCAATTTCACGGGCCTTTGCTTGAAGAATGTCTCACGTCACCGGTGTCACATTGTTGCAAAAACGGCGAAGTAAAACATCCCCAGATTTCACCATCCCTTCACTGGAAAACTGTTTCGCCCATTCGCTAATAGATATTTTCGGCGGTGTTGTCTCTACAAAGTAGTACTGCAACAATGGAGTATTTAACAGTACTAATGCAAAAATTATAGGTAGCAAACTTGCACATTTTTCCCGAAGTGAATTTCAACATAAAATGTAAATAAACACAGCCCCGGACGGTCACGTCACATCCAAGAAGTACTCGCTACTTACGAAAGAAGCGTAGAAAACAAGTCGCGTCCGCACGTTTACTTGACACTGACAATGGGTCGTAGCGTATGTACGATGTTAACTGGTCATGCGTGGGCGGCAGTGGCAGCAGCTGATTAGCTAGCGCACACCAGAGATAGCCTCACAAGCACCCGGGCCTAGACCGCTATTGGCAGGAGGAGGGAGGAGGCAGATGAGGCGTGGCTTCCCTCCTTCCCTTCCAACAGCTAGCCAACCGGCATTGCTTTCGACCTTCTCTCTCTCTTGCACACTGTCAACTCATCTTCCAGTTCAGGATACTTTCCATGCTTACATATCCCCTAAAAGCTTTGCGAGACAATTATGCAACCATAAGTTTTTCTGTATTTTCCCGCCAAAGACGCATGTTACTTTCGTTGACACAAACTTTTCGGACTGCTTCTAAATTATTAGTTTCCTTCACAAGTTTCACCTGTGTTCACGTAAAAACACGTGCGCCCGGGCTGGACATTCTAAAAGTAACTGCGTCCCCTCCCAGTCATGATAACACAACCATCACTCCCTACTCCTTCCCGAAGCAACACGTCAGTAGACATTATATGCCATGACACTGCGCCGTGCAAAAACCGGGTCTTTCTTTTTCTCTCTCCTTTTGCGCATGGATAGAACAAAACTCAGCGGCTGTTGTTGTATGGTGTAGTTTCTTTTCTGTTTTGTGCCTTTTGAATATGTTTAATATTTACATTATATTTTTTGAAGCAAAGATAAGCATAGCATATTAATACTTAATGTGTTTTGGAAGGTATATGCAGCACAAAAATAATAACACCGAAAAAACACCAAAATGTCTGATTTTAAAAACGAAATTTACCAAAAAATAACCCCACATATAAGGTTAGAGACTTTCATGTCAAATTATATTTTTTGGGTTTCAGTTACCTTTCAAGGTACTGTATCACTTTTTTTTTACAATAACCAATTTCTGCTATGAGAAAAGTAAAATATGGCAACTGGAAATGAATATACAGATGGCGATGCGTTTAGTTGTCAAAGATAAAGTAAGCATTACACAGGAGAAATAGTGTTAACAAATGCCATTCTATCAACGCTTGTGGAGACACTTCCTCTCTTCCCAGTGCACGTCCTTGGCAGTGTAGGGTGGGTGGAGAGATAGTGCGGCGTTTCAGGCCTGTGCTGTGTTGTGACATCAGTAGTGGCCGACAGACCTGGATCGCCACGCTCTGTTGCCAAGTCACCAAGTCCTCGCAGTGTAGCTGCCGCTGTGTCTAACATGCATCGCATTGCACATGTTACGTGTAATGTTTACGATATTTAAATGTTATGGGACACTTTATGACAGTTATTGAAGATCTGTACCTTGCCCAAATATAGTAGTATGTATTTCAGGTTAAGGGTTAAAAATTGTTTTATAATTTGCGTATAGTGGCGTATGTCGGTTATTAAGATGTCTTGAATATACGCAGTTTTTGTTATCCGCAGATTTCCTGAGACGAAATACTGCGGATCAGGCAGGCCAACTGTATTTTACTAACATGTAAAATCCCTATCCTTGCTCTCGTCAAGGGATCCGAGTTCGGCAGTGCCCTGAATAGAGTTAATTGATTAAGTGCCAGATGTTCATCCAAGCAAAATGGAAGCTGTTTGTTATGTTTTCTGTAATCACTTACAGAATATAACTTCTGGCGAAATTGGTTGCCTCTGAGTGAATGTTACATGATGCAGCTTCAGGTCTCATGATAGGGTCACACAGACCAGACACCTTGCCTTCTGCTAAATTGTAATGGCTATCTGCAAGTTGCTGTATTTCTTTCTCACTGTAGCTGTATTCATGTTTGTCAGTGTACGCTGGAAGTTGTTGCTGGGGTTCAGTTGCCGCAACCGCCTACTGTTGAGTGGCACGCCCATCCAGAACAGCATGGCGGAGCTCTGGGCGCTCCTGCACTTCATCATGCCCACACTGTTTGACTCCCATGATGAGTTCAACGAATGGTTCTCTAAGGACATTGAGAGCCATGCAGAGAACAAGACTGGCATAGATGAAAGTAAGTGTCTTCACAACTATCAAGAAGCACCAGTTATTCCTTTGTTTTTTAGCATACATATTATCTTACTGTATGTATTCATTTGTTATGGTTTTTAAAAATGTCTTCAAATTATGCTTTTTATCTGCTGATGGCAATAAAAATTATAATGTCTAATACATAAGTACATGCGTCAAACATAATACATACTATAATACCAGCTTTATGAGTGGATCACTGAATTGGTGCACACTGGTTTTTTTTTTTTTATGAGACTTTTAGAGGTGACACTATAACTTTATGTGTAGAAAGTATGTATGGCTTAAAGTCATTCCTCGGTTTCAGTTTTACAAATGAGGTTGAATTGAGTTCTAGATAGAGCAATGTGGAAAATCAGTTTTTAGCTAATTTGAGCTACTCCGAAACTTGTTTCTGATAGGCATGCTGTGCTATAAAACACAGAAGTATTGTTTGCATTGTGTTTTTATTTAATACATTAAGATAGTAGGAATAAGTATAGCAGTTTTGTATGAAACACATGTTTGACATACTTCATCACCATTCATGTGCTGTGCAAGGACTTCTCGTATGAATATTCTCAAAGAAATATGTATTTGGGAACGAAATGTCAATATATAAGCAGTTCTCAGGAGCAACCTTGAAATTGATTTTGATACGGTAAAACCCTCTTGAGAAGTTTCAGTTTTAAGAAGTTTCTTGCTTAATAAGTATAATAATTTGTCACTTGTCTATATGCACATGTGTAATTTCACCCTTTAAAGAAGTTTTCCTGGTTAATAATGTAGCGGGTCCCGCTCCAACGTCTCTGCTCGCACTGTCGTGGAATGTCTAGAAGCTTATTTTGGAGGTTATGAAGTCCCTGTTCGGGGCGGCAGATGTAGCGGGCCCTGTTTAGTACGTCTACGTTGTTGTTGTTGTCTAGGCGATTATAATTGAGGTTATGATGTTTCTTGCTGCCTGCGACGATTTATCTAATTAGACTTTTCCTTGTTTGTTATTAATATGCCCGGATAGCCTAAGGAGTTTACATAGAAGTAAAAAAAAAAAAAATGGAGCCAATTTCTTTAATAACTTTCAGTCTTTTAATAATAGTTCACCAGACGTACATGGCACAACAACGTACAAAAATTCTTTCCCGTGATTTGTCTTACAGTGTGAACGTAACTAGGTAACACCAGTGGCGGAATTCACTAAGTCATGAGTGTTCGTCCCAGTTTATTATCGGTTGTGATCTGCCTCAGTTTGCTCCA